>CANXYI010421582.1:0-15106 GCA_948208565.1 Hura crepitans | reverse complement strand
CTAGATATCGTCTCTTAGGCACTAGAGGATCATGGAAAATTTGTCGGTTTTCAAAAATTCTTCCCCGATTAATTTTGGTTACTAGTCATCTCGAGTTTTTTCCTCGAAATCCGAGCTAGATTTTTCAACTTTTTCACACCCAAAAAGCTTCTTGACGTCGTGGAGGCTCTGAAAATCACTTTAAACGGAAGAGATCGGACCAAAAATGGTGTTTTTTTAGAGCTTAAGCATGGAGAAGCTCTATTTTTGCCAAGGCTGAAAATGGAAGAGTATTTCTCTCGTTGGCTGCTGGAGTTCTGCAAAAAAGAAGGGTTTGTCCCTTTTATATAGTTGGCAAATTACAGTTTTAGTCCCTAAACTTTTTCTCTTTTCAATTTTGACCCAATTTAAGCTTGTTTTCTGCAATTGATTACGCCAATATTAAATTAAAATTTTTATCAGGACATCTTAAAAATTGAGGCTCAATAAACGAGGAAAAATGAGCTAAAATAATTAATTTTCCCATTTTTCGAATATGCCCGATTTTAGAATAAATACTTCCCGAACTCGAAAAATTCCGATTCCCATGCCAAAATGCTAGTTGGAATTTTCGAGTATCAGGTTGTACTATTTTCGAAATTTTTTGAGCAAAATTTTAAAATATTTACGGTTCAGCTTTGCCTTAGTCACTATTCCAAGGACACTGCCGTAAAATCTTCTTTTGCATTTTTTACCCATCAAATAACTTCCGATTGGTCTCAAATTTTGCCCAAAATTATTTCATAACTAGTACTTTCACTCAGGCCGCTTAGTGCATCTCAGGTTTTGGGAGCACTATTCACCCCGGGAAAGTACTATTCATGAGGTGTGGGATTTTTGGGCTGTTACATGGTTAATGTTGCTCAGCTAGAGAATTTTCCCCAGTCCTTACTTATTATTAAGAAAATGGACTCGTGCCTAACTCACCCTAAAAGCTAGCTCAAAGGAAGAGGATTTCACATGCCATTATAAGGAGCACAACCATCTTATAATTAACCAATGTGGGATATTCAACACACCTCCCTCACGCCCAGAGCTGAACATAGCGAGAAGACTGGAGTGTGAGTATATGCAAACACCTGCAGGTGGCCATAACATCACAACCTGGCTCTAATACCATGTTAAGAAAATGGACTCGTGCCTAACTCACCATAAAAGTTAGCTTAAAGGGAGAGGATTACACATGCTATTATAAAGAGTACAACCATCTTATAATTAACCGATATGGAATATTCAACACTTATCAACGGTAACCTTGCAGGTTCTGACTATAGACCTATTTTTTTAAACATTGAATATATTAAGAAGAGTAAGAATAGACTCTTTAAGTTTAAAGCTTTTTGGGTTGAATACCTTAGGTCTAAAACTATTATTGATGAGGTTTGGATGAATGGCAATCCTAGGGAGGGAGATTTAAGAGTAAGCTAAGCATAGTCATTCAAGGGTTTATTGAGTAGGCTAAAAAGGAGATCCCAAATTATGAGGAGAGGATTAGTGAGCTGATTGAGAAACTTAAAGCTCTAATGAAAACTAGTGAGAGGGAGCAATCTTGGAGGAGAGAGATTGTGAATATAGAATTAGAGTTAGAAAAGATATGGAATTTAGAAGAAAGATATTGGTAGTAGAGATCCGAGAGCAAATGGATAAAGGAATGGGATAAAAACACTAGGTTCTTTCACCTTTCTACTATACAGAAAAGATGGGAAAACAATATTGCATTCCTCAAGGATGAGAGGGGGATAGAGGTTGATGGGGAAGATATAATTAAAGAGTTTATTGAGGAGTACTTTAGGAGAGTTTATAATAAAGATAAAGGGTTGAAAGTTGATGGTGTTGAAGATTTTATAGATAGAGTTATAACTCCTGACATGAACTTAGAGATCTATAGAGAGGTAATTATTGAAGAGTTTGAGGAAGTCGTGTTTAGTATGGGCAGCTTCAAAGCACCCAGGCCTGAAGGTTTTCAGGAGTGTTCTACCAGACATACTGGATTACTATGAAGCACAAAGTGTATGTATGGTAAAGGGGTTTTTTAATTTTGGTATATTAGAAATGGGGCTTAATGACATTATTATTGTTCTCATACCCAATGGGAAGGCTCCGAAAACTATAGGTGACTTTAGACAAATAAGCCTTTGTAATTTCGCTTATACGATCATATTCAAAATTCTTACTTCCAAGCTTAAATCGTTTATGAGTAGAATCATATTAGGAAGCTTTAAAGATAACTACGAGTAACATGGGTTTCTCTCAATGGTGGATCAATAGGATCATGGCTTGTGTAACCTCGGTTAGATTTGCTATTATGGTTAATGGGTTTATAATGCAATGGTTTACTCCTAGTAGAGGTTTAAGACAAGGAGATCCTTTAACGAAAAGCCTTCTCTAATTTATTAGCAAAAAGCCTTCTCAAAAGCTCATAAATGGGGTTCATAAAAGGTTTTAAGCTAAATATTAGAAGCCTTACTATTTGTTGATAGTACTATGATTTTTGGAGAAGCCAATGAGGTGGAATTGGGAAATATTAATAGTGTCCTTAGGAGCTACATGGAGTGTACAAGGCAAAAATGGAATGCAAGGAAATCAATTGTTACTTTCAGTAAGAATTGTTCAAGAAAGGATATGAGGAAAATAAGTGCTTTATTGGGAGTGAAAGAGTTGATAGGAATGGGTAAATATTAAGAGTACCTCAATACTGGGGGAGATCCAAAATAGACACTTTAAGTTTCTTGTTAGATAGATTTCAGTATAAAGTAGGCAGTTAAAAAGAAAATAGCCTATCTCAAGCAGTGAAGGAAATACATAAGTCTATTTTGCAAGCAGTGCCTATTTATGTTATGTACATCTTTAGAATTCCAAAGAGTTTTTGTAGGAACTTTAATTCCAATATGGCTAAATTATGGTGGAGTAATAAGGCGGAGCAAAGAGGGGCCCATTGGATTAAATAGGGAGTCCTGACTAGGAGCAAAAAAGAGGGGGGAAATGAACTTTAAGGATATGAGCAAGTTCAATCAAGCTTCATTAGCAAAACATGCATAGAGAGTGTGGAATTAGCCTGACTCTCTTGTTGCTAGATTTCTGAAGGCTAAGTACTACCCTTTCTTAGATTTTATAGGTAGCAGAGTGATGGATAAGAGTTCGTGGGCTTGGAAGAGTATTCATTGGGGTAAGGAAGCTTTAGAGAAAGAGCTAATGTGGACGGCGAGGAATGGTAGAAGGATTTGAATATGGGATCATTAGATGGATTCTATGCAAGTAAGCTTATAAGTAGGAGGAATGAGGCTATGAGGTGTTATAGGGTAAGGGACCTCCTGAGTAATGGGGGGAAAGAATGGAATTTGAGAATTGTGATGAATATTTTTTGCCATGAGGATGTGCAAGCTATTATGAGAATCCCTTTGAACCATAGATAACGGGAAGATAAGTTAGTGTGGGGTGTTGAAAGAAATGGAATTTTCATTGTGAAATCATGCTATAGATTCGTTAGTAGATAGAAGGGAAATAGAGACTCTAATTCATATAACAATAACCAAACTTTTAGATGGAACCTAATATGGGATATGAAGTCTATTCCTAGAGTGAAAAATTTTGTTTGGAGAGTTATTTGGGGTAGCTTAGCAACGATGGTCAATTTGTATAAAAAGGGGCATAGTATTAGACATCAAGTGTTCTATTTGTCACAAAAAGGAAGATGATGTGATGCATTATCTCTTTAGATGTCCTTGGGCAGAAAAGGTTTGGTTTGGTAATGCCATATCTTATGAACCTAGCATTCTAAGAGAATGCAATTTTATATTAAGGTGGGAAAGTATTTGCTCAAATCTGAAAAACCAGAAGGGGTTAGTTGGGCACATAGCATGTGTATGCTAGAAAATTTGGAAGCTGAGGAATGCTTTTGTGTTTGAAGGAGGAATACAGGACCTTAATCTGTTGAAAAAACAAATTATTTACATTTTCAATTCTTTGACAATTGCATAACATGAAGCAAGGAAAAGAGGGGAGCAAACAACCAGAATTCACCTGCTGAGCATTCCAAGTGGATAAAACCTTCGTTGGACGTCATTAAGATCAATTCTGATGCAGCATTGAAGTTAAAGGATAGAAAGGCTTTTGGGGTGCTATAGCTAGGGATAACAAGGGAAAGGTGAAAAGCTTGAAGCATGGAGAATGGATCTCAAATGATTTGCTGGCAGTAGAAGCGTATGCCTTGAAATAAGCGATGTACTTGGCTAAGAAGATTTAGGTTGATAGAGCGTTGTTTGAAGCATACTCTTATCTCTTGTTAATATTTTGACTAGAAAGTATTTTTGTTGGTCTATTAGCCATATTGCGGACGATATTCTCTTTTTGGTTAGGAACTTCACCTCTATTTCTTTTTCTTTTGTTCCTACAGCTGCAAATAAGGCAGCGAACTTCACAACTAAATATGGTTTTTGTAACCTCTCGAGTCACGAACGAAGAATATCTTTCGATCGTGAGCTCAAGAACATTATTCTTAATGATTTGCAATGAAAGTTCTCATAAAGCAAAAATATTTGATATAATCATTTAGTCCACAGTTCACACTAATGTAGAGATCCAACAATTCTGATCGTTATGAAACCCACCATTTAAGAAGTCCTACTCCTCAATTTGAAATGTTCGTGCATTACCATCCATGCAACGTGCATGGAACTTTAGCGGAGATATGAATATAGTCTAAACTAGGCCTGTTCAAAATCAAACCAAAATTGAACTGAAATTTTGACAATTTGGTCTAATTTTTTCGGTTTGATTCTTTAGGGTAATTTCGGCTTAATCGATTCAATTTTTGAAGGGCAAAAATCGAAAGAATTGAACCGATCGAACTTATTAAAATGACATTATTTTGAGGCTTTTATATATAAAAAATATATAGAATTTCAGTTAATTCGATTTTTTGGTTCAATTCTATAAAAATATTGATTTTTTTTAATTCGATTCTTATGAAAATTTTAGTTCGATTTTAAAAATTTTAGAATTTCGATTTTTGATTTTAGACCGAACAGACCGGATGAACACCCCTAGTCTGAACAATCAATGAAAACTAACCAACTCAATTTTGCCAAAAAAAGAACATGAGTCGAGTCGATCAATTAAAATTCATGAAATTTTTAAAGAAGCCAAAATTTGAAAGCACATTAAAAAAACAAACCAAATGTATTTCTTCCATGCTAAATATTTGAACTGCCTGAGCTACTACCACCAACAACATTATGAGCTTTTAGTCCATCCAACAACAGGATGCAACCAACGAACAAAAATTGTCTTAGTTCTGCTACTAGAAACCTAGCCACTTGCATGTTTATCGAGCACAAACTTGTTCAGAACCTTTCTACTCGGTTCCAGTTTCATTTCTTCAAAGATAGTAGTATCCGAGGACCAGAATCACAAGAACAAGCAACACAGCTCCAGCAGCACCGCCCCACATCCAATAGTTGGGTGACTTTTTCTTCCTCAGGATGGCTTTCGGAAGTGATTCTCCACCCCTTGATCGAGTCCTGTGCTTGACAGTACTCTCCTTTCTAACTTTTTCTTTAATTGACATAGGAGCCTCCTCTTGCACTTCGGGCTTCTCAGGTTCTTCTTGCTCCGCAAGTGCTTCGGCTTGTTCCTCAGCCTCTGCTGGAGGTGCAGACGCGGCAGCCTTCTTTTTCAATTTCTTCTCCCGCTCCTGCAAGCATGATAACGGGCACGTTTATGCTTCAAATAAAGAACTTGAGAGTATCTATTAAGCAATGGCAAGAAATTAAAAGAAAAATAATTTCCTTGAGCTTCTTTTCAGCTTCCTTTTGAGCTCTTATGGCTGCTTTAGCTGCAGCTTTCTCAGCCAATTTCTTCTTTCTCTCTATGGCTTGCTTAGCTTTTGCCATCTCTTCCTCTCTCTTAAGCTCCTTCAACTTTACTTCATCAATTTCCTTTTTTACAGGAGGATCCTTTTGCTGCTTTTCCTGCCCATAGATCTCATCAGCTATATCAACATGTTCCGAAGTGGCCTTCGAATCAGCCTTGCTTGATTCTTTTTGGACTTTCTGGCTAGTCAGAGTATCCTTTTGAGGAGCAGGCTTTGGATCTTCCTTTGCTCGTTTTACATTTGTTTTCACCACTGGCTCTGGCTCAGAGGTCACTGACGTCTCAAGCACCACCAGTGGCTTCTCATCAGGATTCCTGATTCGTCCATCCCTACTCAACTGTCGACTATCAAGTGATGGCAAAATTCTCTTTTCATAATCATCCCTAAAGGCCGTGTTACTGTTCCAGAGCGACATAAATTTCTCAACCTAAACAACGAGTGTAAATATCAGAACACAGCACTGATACTCAAATGCGTGAAATTTCTGAAAACATTTGGTAGCCTAACATACCTCTTCATGGGAAAGCTTCTCAAGAGCCTTTACATCTTTCTTCGCAGCCAGGTCCTTAGCTTCAGTCATGGCCTTGCGACTATTATAAAAGTGGACATTCTGATAGACAAGACAAAATTGATCACCTAGTTTCGACAATTGTTGAGAGAGGCTTATGGAGGTCAAGGTTAACTATGATATTACCTATGGCAAAAGTCCACAGGAAAACATCAATAGATTATGCCAAAAATAAAGTGCAATGAGGGATGAGAGAGGCAAGGGGAATGACCATAAGCTTTCTCTTTGCAAATGTCGTATATCCAAATTAATAATATGTAGTTCATTTAAAGCATCCGTTAAAGAAGTTTATCAAAACTCAAAAGGAATGCTAATGAGCCTACGATTGGCAGCACACAATGCCAAGAAGTGCACAAAATCTGTAAGAATAGCTCCTAGTAAAAACTTTGCAAACGAACATATGCAAGAGAATTCAAGAGCCAACACATTTACACTATGAACAAGCAAGTTTGCAGTATTTTTGGCTTTAGCTTCTTGTGGCAACAGAGAGCTGGTCAAATAGCCTTAAACTAGAATCGCATAGAATCTGTTCACGGTAATGGCTACGAGCCTGTGCTTGCCAACGTATTTTGTGCTTTGGAGAAAATGGATCCACAGTGCAAAATGGAATCAACTTAGTAAATATGGTTCCAGTCCACAATTTATATAAATAAGTAGGTGCAATTCAAACTGAAAAATTTTGTACCAGACTCCAGTAAAAACATAACCTGAACTAATTACAGAGCATATCTATGGAATTTCCAGTGAGTTTGATCCCACTGACTTGACATTTTCTACTTGTTTTAGGAATTACAATTTTACAATGACCTCGCTAAAAACTAACAATTTGAAGAAAAAACGATGCATGAAAGATAAGTTTTTAAGAGATCAGGTGCCTTAAAAATAGGAAAAGAAAGACAATTAAGGAAAATGTTCTTGATTTGAAAAAAAATAGCCAAATTAAGATGCAATAAGAAAAGCTAACTTGTATTTTGAAATATTTTCTTATTTTGGCCAGTAACATCTTCTCCTAAATCAATTACAATGAATCTAAATTAAAACAAACATTAAATCTAAATGCTTATCACAATCATACTATCTTCTTAGTTTTAATTTAAAAAAAAAACTGTTACAAAAATAAGAAATTAAATCAACCAACAAAAACTTTTGACCTCACTGACTCAAAATTCTGGTTACGACATTAACTAGCTTTATGATGCAGAGAAAGCTAAAGAAAAATTATTATGTGAACTAAGCCTAATAAAGAAAGAGGGAGAGGATTCGTTCACAAAAAAAAAAAAAAGCAAGTTCTCTGAATGGCATATGCCTAACAACTGCTATAAACTCAGTGCTTTACATTATGAAAGAATTTGAATTCTTTACTCAATCAAAATGGTTTGCAGCACATAAAGTGGACCCAAACAGCAACCAGGTTTTGTGAGGCCATAACTAAGTTAAGTCAAAAGTTAAAACATTCATTGACAAAAGACTCTAAAAAGAACATGTTGTTCCTCTTCAGGTAATGCATAAAGAGACACAAATTAAGAACTTTCGGCTAATCTTCAACAAGAAACAAACATACCCCTTCATCACGCAATTGCCTCAATGATTTGATGTTTTCAAATGCTTTGTCCCTTTTCTGGGTAACAGCTGTAAGCTCATCCTGTAAAGTCTTGATTTCAGCATCAAACGACTTAACTTTTTCCTGTAGTTGGGTAATTCTTCCCCAAACTGCCTGTTGCTCCTTTCTTACTCCATCCAAATCAACACCCATAAGCTACAATAGCATTAAAAACAATGAAAAAGACAAGTTACCATAATAATTCTAATAATAGCAACAATTCATCACAGCCAAAGAAGATAAAGAAACAAGAAATTTTCAGCATATGAAGGCCAAAACTCCAAATTCTTACTTTAACCTGATCTTGAATAGCTTCTTTCTGGCCTAATGAGTCCTGAATTTTCGCTCTCATGGCAGCATTAGCAATAACTTTTTCTCTTGTCCCTTCAAGCTGTTTGATTTCTCTGAGAATTTGCTTTTCCTCTGTTAATGGAATGCTCTCATGTTGTATGCGATATTGCAAGCTATAAATCTACATTGACCAATGTCAAAGCAAGATGAAAATTTATCACAACTGAAAAAAAATAGCACAGTTCCAATACCATACAAAAACTAGCAACTGTGATATACCAGATCATTAAGCTCTTCCTCGGATGAACATATACCACCGCGACCAGCATTGTTTGTGTTGCGCAGCTTACCAAGAGCCTGCTGCAGAGGCTCAATCTCCTTTCTTTTCTCATGAAAGATTGTTCTATACTGATCATTTTCACTTCTTAGATTTCTCACCTGTTCAATCACTCCTGCACGTTCTGCCTACAGGAGAAAACAAATAACATATAATTACTGTTTGAATGATATTGGCCTCACTATTAAGAGCAATCTGTTCTCACAGCTTCAATAAATCAATACCCCAAAACAAGGTAAAATATAGTATATTAGTACCAGAACCATGAAAATTGCCATTTTAATAGTAAATATTCCCTGCTGTAATTTTTGGGCAGATAATACTGTCAATTAATATAAGCAACAACTGGCTGTTGGGAGCTCAAGAAAGGACTGTAAGAGCCACTTAACCTAAAAGATTAACTTGTGGGTGAAAACCTCAAAAGTATTTTTAAACTTCTAATAAGCCCCCTTCAAGTGAAAGTCCATTGGCCTTGAAGCATAAACAAGCAAAAATCCATCTAGCCTTGCACAAAAAGTTTAATGCAATAAGATAAAAATGACCAAATCCACACCCTGGACCTTATTGTCATATAGACTTTGATACCATGTCAAAGAACAACTTGATTTGAAAAGCTCAAATTTGTAGTGCAGGGGTCAAGAATAGTTCTATTTCTCCAGCTGATATCCCCAAGGTCCAATAAATGCATAACACCACTTCTCAGTGCGTTGGCTAGCTAGTAATTCTAACTACTAATAATGCTCCAGGAAACACAAGTTCATGTCCAAAAGAAAATGGGTAAACAAGGAAAAACCAAAATGGATCTAAAAGCTGTTGTATAAGCAGTTTCAACTCTACATAAACTATCATTAATCTGTAATTCTGATAATATATCACAATTCTTTCTTCAAAAAAGAATCTGTTGAGTTTATCAACCACCATTTTGATAGCAATTACAAGCAGCAGGAGGAAAATAAACCAATAATCTTCAAAGACATACCATTTCTTTTAAACAAATTCTTAGATATTACAGTTTGCTAAGAAGAAAATTAGGTAATCAACGCCAGAATTTTAATATTTTCTATGCAATTTTAGCAAATGCTTCAAAAACTGATCAACTGTAGACTGATGCATCAAAAAACATAAACAACAGGTTAATAATGAATTTACACATTATTTGTAATGCTTCACACATCACATAACGAATTTACATGCTTGATGCATTCATCAGAACATCTGTTAGAAACCACGGGTTTCTTTCTTCAAGCTTTAAACTACACACAAATAGAAAACATAAAACTTGATCTCACTTTTTTATCAATCATCAAGAAACGGGGTGGAAAAAAAAAAAACAATGATGGGTAAAAGTACGATTTCAGATGAAAATATGCACCAATGGAAAACAATGTACCAGTTTCAAGTATAGTCATAACAAAACCAGCCAATGAAAATCAAGATAACCTTTTGTCAATCAAAGGGGAACTCTACCAAAATGTTTCCTATATCTTTTTCTCATTATTTTTTGAACTAAGTGGAGAATACAAGAGAATGGAATAAATAAGTAAAATATCTTCCTTCACCAAACACATTTTCATGATACTTCACAATAAGTTAGCGGCTCTTTTTTCGGCTTTAATCTTCATAATTGCTTCAAAAATTCTTGGTTATTAACAAATGGTGAAATTTGGGAACAGCCATTACACAAATAAAGCAGTTTATCCATCTCAAACTTCTGAAAATTCTAGTCAAGTGGTCAGAAAAAGTAAGATTTTAACATACCCTCTTGGCTTTCAATTCTTCAGTAATCTGAAACCGGGATTGGTTACACTTCTGAATCTCCTTGTCAGCCTGATCAATTTTAGATTTTATTTTTGGATCATCATAAGGCCGGTATCTCACAAAATAAAAGCTATGGATCTGCCTTGGAGCGGGCCACTCATCAACGGCATCTTTTGGGAGCTTGGCATCTGCAACATCATTTCCTTCTCCTTTCACTGGCTCCTCCCCATGTGAACCAAATTTTATGGATTCTTTGAACCCTGGTTCCTTATCCAATATTCCATTTTCCTTAAATGAATTATCTACTTCATTGACGGTCTCGACAGGTACTTGTGCCATCTCAGATCCCACAACCTCCACACCCATACTTCTGAACGAAGATCAGCTTGAAAATGAAAACCCCTGGTGAGCAAAGCAATAAACCATCAAGTAAATAAAAATTCAACATAACACATTTTACAACAAAATCAAGAAGAACATCAAGAGAAGACAAAATAATCTCACATGCCAGAAGATTTCAACAGCATTAAAGATTACCATGAAGAAATCCATAAAACTTATCATACTAAACCGGCAGTTTGCAACACTAAACAATCGAATATGGTATAGACAGATCATACAAGAAACAAACAAGACCTCAAAAGAATCAAAATTCCATGCAATTGAAATATCAAATCCATTAATCAAATTAAAAAAAAAAAAAGGAAATCTTTCCCAACTAAACAACAAATCCATCATCATAAACACCACATTAAGCCACAAAAACCATGCCAATGACATAGAAATTATCAAATTAACAAATCCAACAGAAACAACAAAAAATAGATCAACACATACATCAGGCCAATTAACAGAAAGAGAATTGGATTTCATTATTACCAGAAAAATGAAAGAAGAGAAGAAGTAAAAGAAGACCCTCTTGAGAAAGGGCCCCCAAGTTTCGAGTTTAGCAAAAACCAAACAAAAAAGGGGTCAGATCTCAAGAACTCTTTTCTCTCTCTGTTTCTTGATATCTTCTCTATCTAAAATGAAACAGTCAGTAAGTTCGCTTTTCCTTAAATTTCCTACGTTTACTTGGTGTCCATCTATTTTAGGTTAGTTCGGTTAATCCTGGATTTCTACCATCAGGGCATATGTTGTGCACAAGCTGCATATACCGTATATACCAGACAAGGATTAAAAAATAATTTCTAATAAATATCGAATATTAAATTAAAATTTAATTATTAATTTTAACATGTAATATATATTTATAGATGGATTTTTTTAATTAAAGATTTTCAATTCAAATTTTAAGTACATAATATAATATTATTTATTTTTAATTTTTCATCTAATAATTTATATTTAATAATTATTTAATGCATCGTTTAGTTAATCATAACCTACTGTCAATATTAATTTAATAAAAATAGAAGAAAATCAAAATGCAATGTTATATGGGATACTATCGGTGAGAGAAAATTTAAAATTTGAGATTAAAGTATTTAAAAATTAACGAATATGTAAACTTATGTGCAAAAATAATTAAAATTCAAAATTCTTAAAAAAAATCAGAATTTTAATGTTTAATTGGTATATAAGAAAGAAAATAATTTTTTTTATCAAGTTTAGAATGAAATTGTCAACATGTATAAATCTTATTATTTACTTTTGCTATTTTCTTTATTATTATTTTAGTTAATTTAAATTAAATATTTCGTTTTTATTTTTATTCCAATATTTGCAATTGGTAAAATAAACAATTTATAAAAAATTAAAAATTAAAACTAAAAAATTTTGATAGACTTTTAAAGTATGAATGATTTTAATAGACTTTTTTAAAAAAATATAAATGACTTTGAATAACTTTTATTAAATCACTTTTATATATTTGATGATTTTATAAATTTTTTATTTTTATCACTCAAATTACCTTTTTATAATTAATTTTAAAATGATCTAATTAGGTATTAAGCTTAAAGCCTTACAAAATCAAAGAAAAATAATATAATTTGAATTTAACTTAATTTTATTCCTATTTATTAGCTAGAAATAATTTTAAAATATGTAAAATTTGAATTAATTTTTAATTAAAATTATATCATTTAAAATTCACTAATTGAATTGTTAATGTTTCTGGGGCATCTATTTTTCTATTACAATTAATAGAAATTTCAATTTTTTTATTAAAAATATTTTTTTAATTTTTATTTAGTATTTGGTGCAATTAAAAATTAACAATATTTTTTTTATGATTATTAAATAAATTGAATAATTTTTTTATATTTATTTATATATAGTTAATATTTAATTATATAATAAAAGAAATATTTAATTTTATCCAAATATAATTGAAAAATATATGATATTTATTTTTTAAAAATTTTATTTAGTAATTAATTTAATTAAATATTAATAGTAAATTTTTTTATCATTTTTATTAGTTAAGTTGAATAATTTTTTCAAAATATTTTCATATAGCTATTTTTAATTATTTAATAAAATTAAATATTTAAATTTTTTCTAAATATAATTAAATAAAAATATAATATTTATTTTTTAAGTTAATGGATATTTTTTATATTAATTTATTAAAATTTTCAGTATGTGAATCAAAATAACATATTAATTTTTGTTTTTAAAGGTGACAAAGTATTTTTTTATATATTTTTTATTTGAATAGATCTAGTTTGTCACATAGTAACATCAATTTTAATAGTAGTAACAAAATTAATTTAAAAATGATTACAAAAAATAATTATAAATCTTTAAGGACCGGTCTTCTTCTATTTTATGAAAATTCAATAAATGAAAGTTTGAGTTAGAGTAAAATATAAATTGTAAGGTTAAACACATACTTTTAATTAAAAATTTTTTAAAAATCTATAAACATTATTATATTTAAAAAATAAAATCAGAATTAAATACATATAAACTTTTTAAATTTTTAAAAAATTATAATTAAATATCTTAAAAATTTTACAAATTTTTTAAAAAATATAAAAATCTTGATTAAATACTTCTAAATTTTTAAAATATTACAAAAATTTTAATCGAAAGCATTTAAACTTTTTTAAAAAATAAAAATTTTAAAAAACTCATAATTAAATACAACTATGTAAATTTCGAAATTTTTATAACAAAATTAACGGTGAGAGAAAATTGAATTTGATATATTTAAAAAAAATAAAATTACTAATTAATATTTTAAAATATCAAAATAAAAAAAACGTGAGTGTGTTTTATATAAAACCAAAATATACGTGCGTATGTATATAAATGAGTAAAAGGGACAATCCTGTCTGAATGCGTTTGTCTGCCTCGTCACATCTGGATTGCGCCGTGGCATTATACATTTCTAGCCAAAAATATGTGAACACGTGCCTTGTGTGAATCTATAGGATTTCTTTTCGGTGCATCGCGAACACCTTTCGTCGATGATTACGAGAGCGCGGCTTCATATCTAAAGAAAGATTTTGATTGTTGATTGATAAACTCAAAATTACTACAGTACCCTTGAATCTTAAAGAATTTTCCAACACGTCATTTGGCACGTGTCTCCATTTTACGGACCCCTAAGTTTGTCTCTTATAATTAAATAGTTGTGACTTTCAACATTTTGTTCACATTTGGATTTAACTTTTAAATTAAAAATTCTTTCAATTTAAGATCGATTAAACAAATTAAAAATTAAAATAAAGTGTTTAAAAAATTTAATATTTATAATAGAATCACTGACAATTAAAAATGAATATTTGAAAATAAAAAATAAAAATCAATAGTAAAAGGCTCAATAACCAACGGTTAAAAAATATACAAAATTTTGACTTTTATTATAAAAAATATGCTTTATATGATTAATATCTAAAACAATTCTTTTTATATTTACTTATTTATAATATAAAAATTATAATTTTGAATATATTAAAATTTTGTATAATTTTAATATGTGTTAGTCTTAAATTAATTCACCAAAAACCTTCGTGAATTAATTGTTTCCTTGCAGGAACATTGCTAGTAGAGTTTTTCAAAGCTATTGCCAACTGTGCAGTGAGCATGAAATTGTTTAAATTTTATGCTAAAATGGATATAACAAACAATACACAAGGAAATAATGACAGAAATGCCCCAACAACGCTAGTAGCTAGGTAAGAAAACGGAAGAGTTTCGAATACAACTCCTATTGATTCGAACTTAGTTTTAATCACAGTCATAAATAATTTAGTGGTTGTAACATAACAGTTATATGTGAGTATAAAATATTTGATTGCTAAGTCACAAAGGAAAGATTGTCAAGATAATACAAAACGACAAGCTACGCTGATGAAAGCCTTGGAGCAAGCCAAAAAAGAAGATTTAAGCTCAGATAATGAGTTTTATGAGACAAGTGTAGCCATAATGAGCAAGCAAGCAAGAAAAAATTAGAACTAAACAAGGACGAAAAGAAGCTAGAGAAAAATAAGAAATTGATATTAGAGAAGGAAAAAGAGAAAGTGAAAGAATTAAATCTCATCGGCTCTTCGCTATTGAAAGCTTGCATTGCCAAAATTTAGGTTACTTTAATTTGACAAATATGCTGGTAACACAAATCTGAAGCATCAAGAGGCAAGTTTCAAAAAAATTGTCCTCCAACAATCTTCAAAGGATTCAATTCTTTGCAAAGTGTTCCTTATAACTTTA
>CANXYI010421493.1:0-11935 GCA_948208565.1 Hura crepitans | reverse complement strand
TCACACAAGTGTAATTTATTTCTACATACATATACACTTTAGGTTAGGATTTATGTACACATTATATATTATGTTAATTACACTTACCAAAATGAGCTCAAACACACTTTTAATGCTTGATCACACTTTCTCCTTTCCTTTTTATCTCTACTTTGGTCCACTTTCTTTGCACAACATATAATGTAACAAAAATAAATAAATAAATAAATATATATATATATATATATATATATATAAATTCACATAGCCATTCAAACTCAAAACCAACTTTAGGATTATGTTTTTAAGCACCTATAGGACCTTAAAAAAATAAGAAAACCCAAGAAAACTCACCACATCAATTTTGAGTTACTATTTATCTCATCTTCCATAAGCTAGAATCTTAATTTTTAATCTTGTTTTCCTACTCTTTTGACCTTGATGTAGCTTTAAACCTAGGGAATTAGGGTGTAGAGGTGTATTTAAGGGGTAAAAGTGAGGAAAGATAAAAAGAAAAATAGATATTTTAAAAAGAAGAGAGGCATTGACTTCATGGGAAAGAATAACAAAGGATTTACACCTTTCACACTTTGACTAAAAAGCCAAAGTGCCCTTTTATAGGTTAATGGGTTAAGTAGTGAAATATTCCCCCTTTTTAACCTAGTGGTCCCCAAACTTTCATTTTTTTGTCCACGTACTCTTAAAAATTTCCTCTCATCATTTAGCCTTAAATGACACTTCTAAAAATCCCATAAACCTTTTAAAACATAGCTCAAAAGGCTTGAAAAACTGCATTCAAAAAACTCAAAAATTTTATTAAAAAAACACTGCCATAAAATCTTTATACTCATTTTTAACCATTTTAATGACTTAGTTTTCATTACAAATTTTACCCAAAATTATATTATGATTAATACTTCCATTTAGTCACTTTAGTGTAACTCGGATCTAGGGATCATTATTCACATCCTAGGAATTATTATTCATAACTCTAAGATTTGTTAGCATTACCCTTAGAAGATTAAGTCTATATAGAGAATGTTTTAGAAGAAGAAAAGGCAATGTTAAGAAAACTTGCTAGATAATTCATATGCTATGAGGGTAATCTATATAAAAGATCTAGGTGGGCTACAGCTCAGATGTATGGGTCAGACAGAGGCAAAATAACTTTATAAAAGGTAAAAGTAGGAACTTATAAAACTCAGATGAACAAAATCAGTTTGGCCAAGAAGATCCTAAGACAAGAGTTCTATTGGTTAACTTTAGAAACAAATTATGCAAAGATTGTTAAGAGATGCCAAAAGTGTTAAATGCATACAGATATGAGGTATCTTCCTCCTATTGAGCTACACAGACTAACAACATCCTCGCCATTTACAGTATGGGAATAGATATAATTGGAGAAATAAAGCCAATGACTTTAAATGGTCATAAGTACATTGTTGTTGTAATTGACTATTTATCAAAGTGGGTCAAAGCTATTTCTTATAGTAAGTTAGGTGCAAGTAGATGGCTTAGTTCATATAGAACACCTCATGGACAATTGTAGGGTTCCATACTATATAGTCTCTAATAATAGGTACAATTTTAGGGTGTAACAAAGGATCTATTTATAGAGTACATGGTTCAACATCATAGGCCTTCTCCTCATACACCTCAAATGAATAGGACGATAGAGGTAACAAATTAGAATTTAAAGAAGATTCTAGCAAATATGGTAAAGACTTATAGGGACATATTTGACAAATTAACTTTTGCTTTGTAGGGATATAGAACTTCAGTTAAGACTTTTATAGGAGTCACTATGTTTTCATTGGTATATGATTTAAAAGCTATTTTGCTAGTTGAGATAGAGATTCACTCACTAAGATTTGCTTTAAATGCTAAAATACCTAAAATGTAATGGGTTTATATTAGATATTAGCTATGGACACTCCTAGATGAAAAAAAGGATGAAGGCTTTATACCATAATTAGATATATTTAAAACACATTACAAGAGCTTTTTTAACAAGGTTAAGCTTCAAGTGCCAAAAGAAAGAGACCTAGCATTAAAATATCCTAAAGTAGCTATTGCTAATTTAAGAGGAAAATTCAAAACAAATTGGGAAGGCTTATATATGCTTTAACAATTATTGTTAAAAGGACCTGTGAAGATTGCCAACTTAAAAGGGAATAAATTCAAGGAACCAATCAACATTAACCAGTTGAAAAAGTTTTATATCTAAAAAAAGATTTCACTAGATTGAAAACCTGAGAAAGGTAGCCTAGGCAAAAGTTAGAGCACCTTGCTAGAGTGAAAATCCTATATAGGGCAATCTAGGCAAAAGTTAAAGGAAAGAGAGAAAATGACCAACTATGAAAACCAAAAATGGCTAGCTGATGACAGAGGTACTGTTAAGATAAAATTGAACATTTTGCATTGGCAATGTTAAAATATTCATTATAGTTTAATTATATTCAGTGCTAGTATTGTTATACTCAGTATACATTAACTAATGTAATCTTGCTATTACATATCACATAAAGTAAGCTAAAGCCATTTTTTTATGTAATCAGTTACATGTAATAATACTTATAGATACCATATGCTTCACCCGATATGTCTTTTAATGGCAAATGTTTTATTTTCTCATGTAGCATTGATTACCCAATTCTTATATGCATCATCAGTAAAGATGCTAAAGCTCTCCATTTCACCTTGAATGAAGTGTACAATCAAATAAGCCTAAAAATCACAATAGTTCCTTAAGCAATTAGGATTTAAGTCACCTCCATAGGAATGAAAAAGCTCAGTCATGATTCCAACATTGCCTATAGTAGTAAGCAAGAATATGGAAGGAAGCTGACAATAGACCTACTAAAAGAGCAATTCCAGCATGTCTCCCAATCATAACATGCTTGAGTTGCCACTAGTTGAACATTCAGCATACTTAATTAATTGTGATTAAAGAATAGCCATGCAATCACTTCATTAATTAACCTGAAGCATCATCAAATATGCTTAAAAGGTGATGATTAGGCTTATTAATCCCTATATGTCTAAGAAGGACTTTAACTATAAGTTATAATTTTTCTTGTCACCAAATTAATAAAAGATCTATTAGATTGGAAAACCCATAAGGGCTATCTATGCAAAAGTAAACAAACATGCTGGTGTGAAAATTTGCAAGAGCACATCAGACAAATTTAGGTAGTCTATTATAGGGAAACCCTGCAAGGGCTCTTTATAAATGCTAAACAAAAAAAAGAATGAAAAAAGAGAGAAAGAAAAAAAAAAGAAAAAGAAAGGAAAATGGCAATAAACACATGAAAAAGTAACAAACTTATATGGAAGAAAGATATTAATCCCTTTTTAAGCATGTCTAAACCATTCAATGTCTCTACCAATATCAATGGGAAAGGTCAATCCTACTCGAATCCCATCTAGCTTTTAGAAATGCTTGTACTCACAATAAGGTTCATGCAAAGTTACAAAGAAGAATTGTGCCACCAAAATTAAAGTAGTAGTCCTTACCAAGTTAGGAGAGAAATCATTCCCTCTATCAAAGACATCCAAAATAACTTATAAAGGCACCATTTCTACCCTCAGAACTAGAGTGCAAGCAAAAGAAAGGGAGACATTTAATGCATGAACCACCTTTTATGGGATAATTGTGTCCTGAATAGGGTGAATAAAGCAAAAAGAACTAGAAAAAGTAAAACCCAAGATGGTAGAAAACTCTTTAGAGAGAGGGTAAAGTTCCTTATAAATTAATCTAAAAACATGAAAAGTGTGATCCCAAAAGTAAAGAACGACTCTCAAAAGGTTGTTATTAAGCCTTACTCTTCTTAAAAATTTAATGCCTTTTAAGTTGCTTAACTAAGTATTCTCTTAAGACTTTCTAGAATCAGTGAGTTGATTGACGTGATAAGTGAATAAAAAAGACATGGCTATAGAGGAAAGAAGAAGAAAATGTGAGTAAAAGAGGAGGATAAATAATGGAGAGGTATTCACACTATTTAACGAGTAAAAATGTAAAGTAGGGAGAAGAATTCAAATTTTGAATTTTAATTCTTAGAGCCAATAAAATGTAGGGACCAGTTATTCAAAATGATTGGAAGGGAAGTCCACATGAAGGAAGTCACATGTAAAAATGGTTTGTCTTGTTGAATCATGTGACCACTAAATATGTAAATGTTGTTTGAAAAAGAAAAGAGATAGACCAATTAATATTATTTAATGATGTGTGATGTATAGATAAGAAATTGTACCTTCCTAATTATTACAATCATCCAAAATAAATAAACTAAAACTACTATGTTTATTACAAACCATAAACAACCTAAACCTAATAGAGGGAGGAGGATTGCATATTCACTATTCTTGGTCACCTCTATCATTCATGTTGTCAGAGCCACCATTGGTAGGTCCATCAATAGTGGTTAAAGCTAGACCAGTCACACTTTTAAAGGCCTTAAATCGTTTTTGCAATCCCTTAATGTGACACTTATAAATACCCATTATCATCCAGGTATATAATAATGTAAATCAATAAATAAATAAATATATGAATATAAGATATTCACAAGTATATTAAATAAATAAGTTAGTATAAACTACCATAAATTAATAATTTGGTGTTTCAATTTATAAATTTAGCTTTGCTTTGTTTACGGAACATTATTATTATTATTATTATTATTATTATTATTATTATTATTATTATTATTATTATTATTATTATTATTATTATTATTATTATTATTATTATTATTATTCAAAGATATATTTAATATTATTGTAATCATTTTAAGTAATTGATTATTAACTATTAGTAATATTATTGTTATTTGTTTGACACCACTATTAAAACAAAAGTATTTGATTTAAATCCTTAAAAATTAAAGGAAAATGCATATATAATTTGTAAATCAAATCAAGCAAAATAATCTCTAAATAATAAAGTTTTAATATATACAAAAATAAAATACATGATATTAATAAATAAAATTACAAATAAATAGAATATAGAAATGTAACTAAAAATATAAAAATATAGAAACTATTGAAAGTAAAAATATAAAATACAGAAATTATAAAAAAATAAATAATATAAAATACATAAATAAAAGAAAAAATAGGCAAAAGAATTGTTGGGCTTAAGCTATCCAAGCCTAATAGTCCAACCCAAACCTAGCAAATCTACTCTAGCAGCTGTAAAAGTCTAGCCCAAGCTTAGCAAGCCCACTCCAATAGCTACAATAGTGCAGCCCAGACCCAACAAGCCCATTCCAATAGCCTAATTCAAGTACAAACCCCTTTTACTTCATCTACTTACTAGTAAAATAAGAAAATATCTTTTCCTATAGCAAATAAACTAGGTTAGATGGATAAATTAAAGTAAAAATGAACAATAAAAAAGGAATAATTATATAAAGAGTAAATCAAATCATAAAAAAAGGAGAGAAAGAAAAACACATAACAAAAATAGTGGTATAGTAGTAAAGTAAAGTAAGTAGAGGAGAAGAAGTACATAGCAAGAAAGCACATATCATCTTTAACAATAAAAAAATTCTAGTAGCAAAAGAAAAGGTAACATCCTTAAGCCTATATGATTTCTCTAATATTCTAAGGTCAAAAACTAATTTTCAAGTATTAGAAGAGGTTAGTGCTTGATTTACCTAATCGTCTCATCTTTTACATGATTGTTACCAAGAAATCCCTCTCTCTATGTATCATAAAAGTTAGGTTTGATTTTTATGGTAGTTGGGAAAGAATAATAGATGATATAGCAGTTTCTATGTATTGTAATATGTTAGATCTTATATAAGTGGATAAAATGCAGTTCAAATGAACAAAATATTGATATAATTTTGTCTTAAGATTGTTGTTTATACATGTTATTACTTTAAATCATCATAAATCTTTATCCTTATCCTAAAATGGTTAACTATTTACTACTTAAATTGTAAAATTAGCTTATAAAATATTCAACCAAGCAAAAAATAATTCAAAATACAAGACTACTAAAAAAGATTGATATAATCATCGACTGACAGCATGTCCAACAAATGGTACTAAAAATGGGTAATCTATGAGTCACTAACATATCAAATAGTTCATAAGTAAATAAGTACTAAATAATGCAAAGCAGTTTTAGGAAGGCTAAAACATTTAGGCTAACTTAAAACAATGGTTTTTATTAGCCCTAATCATTATAGGACATAAGATTTTGTTTTAGAAATTAAGAAATAGTAAAGTTAGAAAAATATAATTATAGGAAAATAAGTTTAAAGGTCTCTAAATAAAAAAAAAAAGCCTTCAAACATAAAAGAGAATACAATTTCAAAAAAAGCTATATTTGAATCTTGAAAATGGGGCTTAATTATCTATTCCCATCAATCAAAATAAAGGTAAAAAAATAAAAATAAATAACAAGATGTTAAAAAGCAAGTCTTTACTCAAATGCTAATATATAAGGAACAAGGTTAATAAGTAGGTGTGAAGTAAGTATAGGTAGTTATATGAATTCTAACCAAAAATAAACAAACAAGTACATGCAAGTAAATCTTAGATATTTCTACCAAGACACATGGCCTAAACATATATCAAACTTAAAATAGAGTGTATAAATAGGAAGAAGAAAGGAACATAGCGTCTTGTGAATAAAGAGAATCAAGAAGCTTAATCATGCCTAATTGCTTTCAATTAATATAAAAGTTAATAACTAAACTTGCATATTGAGGTATAAATCATATGAAGGTTATTGAGATATCAAATTGAAATTTATCAAATAGAAAATGAAATGAAATAGCATAATTCCAATAAACTTTAAATGCAATTAAAACTTTTAAGATGAAGATTAATAAATGACATGCATAAGAGATATTCAATTCGTCATAGAAATTAGTCAACAAAAATATTAAGATACCTAAATAAGAAAAATCATTTTTGTGTAATTGTGAAATAATTTTCAATATAAGTCAATTCATTAGACTATATAAGGTTAAGAAAGGTATTGAAGCAATAATTTCAGTAGATAAAACTTAAGGCAGCAAATATAAAAATTAGGAGTGACTTTTCTTAAAAAAATAATAATGAGAATATGGATCAAATAGTATTAAGAAATAGACATTACCCTTTATTCCTAGAATCTTATATTAAAAAGAAAAACCTAATCAAGATTAGGGATTTTTTAGAAAAAAAAAAGAGATACTAAGGTAACAGAAACTTGAAACTCAAAATAAATCAGAACATAAGTAGAAATAAATTAGAGCAACAATAAAAATGCACCATTAACAAAATAAGAAATTCTCAAAATAAAATAGTTTGGTACAAAGTAATATAAAAGTCACTAATAATCCTAATCAAGTCTAAACTAAATCTACAAATAAATCAAAAGAAACTGAATTATCAAATCATATTACAGACAATGTATGATAATGATAATACTAAGATAACAAATCGTTAAATAAAAGTAAGAAATACAGTTGTAAATACGAAAAAAAAGAGAAACAATTTATTATACAAAGAGGAAATTACAATAAAAATAATGACTTAGACCAATGCACTCATTTTTAGATAAATCCTCGCATGATCACAAAGATAAAGAAATAGAGTGAGAATTCTAAGAATCCAAAAGATTAATTCAATTCACATAATAATGAAAGAAAATCCTATCACTAAAGAAAGAACTCAGCCTAGTAGATCAACTAATATAAAGAAACCCCTTTTAAAAATATATGTAGAAATCAAAATGTGTAAATATACTAACTAGCAATCAATCAAAAATTACATAGCTAATAAAGAATTGAATACATAAACTGTAAAAATCTAGGAAAAAAATAATAAAAGAAAATAAAGTTTAGTTAGGACCGAATGTGTAAATATAACTTTTTTAGACAAAATTAATCAATATTTTTAAAATAAAAGTTTGGTATCAAGTAAAAGATTTAAATGAAGCAGAGTTTAAAATTAACTAAAGTCTCAAAATAAAAATCATATAGGAATAAGTATAGGATATAAAAGCAGAATTTGTTTGAGCATAAAACTTAACTAGTAAATCAGCCAATCCTCAAATTATAAACACATATAAGTGACTTATCATACAAATCAAATATACATATGAACTAGCAAGGAACAAATAGGTTTTTCATACAATTAGAGGTGTTAAGTAGCCATAGAGACAAGATAAAAAATCGAACAAATAGAAAGCTTAGATGGTAATAATATGAAGTTTAGGAAATAATCTTTGGCTCTTAACTCTACTTATAAATATTAGAATAGGAAAAATAAATTAATTTGAGATAGATTAGTCAAAACAAAAGTTAAGCAAAAAAAATAGAGGAATATAAACAATGGAAAGAAACACAACTTAAAGTGTTTTAAATCTAAAACCTAGATGATTTTCCTCCTATTATAAAAAAGTAATCAAACTATGAGAATCTACAACAAACAGACAATAATAAAAGAAAATACACCTTATTAAATAAGAAAACAAAAGATTTAGCTTAGTGGAAGATACCATTATGATCTTTAAGAAGGATTATTAGTGCTCATCATAGTAAATATGGAAGCTAAGAAGAGATATATATAAGCAAGTAGTCAGAGCAAATAAGGTTAATCATTTTCTCATCGTCAAATCAAGCTATAAATCACAAAAAGAAATGTCAATAATATAAAACCTGATCCAAGGCAATTTAATAAAAATATCTCAAAATTTTCATAAGAAATATTTAAACATTAAAATAATATTGCATAATTAGAAAGCATAAAATAATTAGAAAGTTAAATATTTAATACACAATAAAGTAGTACACCCCAGCTAATTAAATAATAGTTTAAAAATTAATCTGAAATCTAAAAATCATTGTAGAGATCTCATAACATCAAAATATAAATAGTAAATAATCTTAGATTGATTTTTACATAGGTGTATTCCATTTATTTTGCATCAAAAAAGAATAACCTTAGCAATATCGATAAAAGAAAAAAATAAAACCCAAAATAGCAGAAAAATCTAAATATGAACATGAATCAATAAAAATCAGCCAAAAAACAAAGAGTTTAATGAATAGACCCAAAAGGATATAAAAAAGCTTAAGCTATAAAATCAAGAATCAAATTCAAAATAAACAAAATTAAATAAAAACGCAAGAGTTTTCATCTTGAACATAGATATGTTAAAGCTTTATGAAAATTACAAAGACATGCAAAAAATTGAAAAGAAAATGCATAGCTTTTCTAAATTAATCGATTTATTAGAAATACAAGCCAAAAATCATTAAAGTAATAGGAGAAAATAAGATTCACATACCAACTTATATAAATAAAGTATAAGAACATAATACAAAACATGTAATAATCTTTTAAACTTGAATGAAATAAATCACAAAAACAAAGAGAACTAATACAAAAATAAAGAGGAAGGAACTTAGCTTTAAGAATTTGAAATCCCAATTTTTTTAGTTTGAACCTTCCATCAATAAAAGGAAATGCTATTGTTAAATAAATAAAAAGTGTAACTAGAGAAATTAAAATTAAAGAAAGGATAAGTAAAAGAAGAATGATCAAAAGATAAATTTTACGTTCTGTTACATACCACTCCATGAATTCCATAAGATCTTATCTTTTTCTCATAGAGAACAAGACAAATAAAAGTAGATTGGAATAACAAGTGGATATTAGAAATAGAGCCAAGTATCTAATATATGTATATCACATCAAAAATAAATTAGAATAAAAAATATAAGAAAAATCAATACAAATCGTGTTCTTGGGAATCATAATATTAAATTAAACATATAAAGTGGTAGAAATAGAAGGTGAGTAAAAATCAAGAAATTTTAACACAACAATTATTGAACATGCAAAGTGTAACATCCCATAATATGGCCTAAAATAAATAACAAGATAATTTATTTGTGTGCACATAAGAATAATTTTGAGATAATAAAATAACTAAAAATTTTATTAAAATGATTAAAATCAAATTTTTGAGGAAATGTGATTTAATTGTATAAAATAATTAAAATTTGAACTTTTAGGGATTTAATTGCATAAAAAGGATTTCTATGAAGACTAAAAGTGGAAATTAGGTTATGTGCCTTATGGACCATTAGATGGGATTAAGTGGATTAATCATAGCCATTGGTTCTATGGAGTATAAATACCCCAAGATTCAATTATAGTTACTATATGTATAAACATACATTCTTTTCTCTTACTCTTTGTTGTTCAAGTTACAATGAACATTTTCATTTCAATTTATCCAAGGTAATCTGATCAAGCTTGTTAATTCCTGTTGCAATTGTGTTTTTGTAATTCCTAAATGTGTATGCATATTTTTGTGTTGTATTATCTACCTTGGTTGTGAAAGAAAAAAAAGGTAAAAGTACAAGAAAAGAAGAAGAAGGTAAAGGGGAAGGCTATTCTAGAAGAGTAGTTTGTGTAGATTGATTTCGTGCTCTTAAATTCTATATGTGTATTAACAAATTTGGATTTTTCATTTAAATTTCTACTTAATTTGTTTGTTTAGGTTTTCTACTATAAATTAGTTTAAATTGATAGAATTTGGTGAAATCTATATGTAATTACATGTGTAGATTATGATAAAATGTGTTACATTGCTTGGCGTTTGGTTAAATCTAATTTAAAAGTGTTTTGATGTGATTTAGTATGAACTTGGGTGAAGTTCGTACTAAAAAATGTCAATTTTCATGTCAAAATTTGCAGAAAAATAGGCCTCATAACTATGATCCTATGTAAGTCATACTTGTAACCCCTCTGGGCTAAAATCTAAGTCTCTAGATGTGACCCCTTCTTTTTAGCATATTAAGCTTTGCTTTTCTTCCTCATTTTAAAATGATTTTGAAAACCATTTTCCATCGAAATTCCACAATATTTTTCTATTATACTTAGGACACAAAAAGGATGAAATTTGACTCGTTTTGAGTGTGTATTATAGGTTCAAAATTGAGTGTATGAGAAGAGAAAATACATGTTAATTGTGAACTAAATAGACCTAATTTACCTATATGAACATACCATATGATCCAATGAGTCTATATATAGTAGAATACTAAAGTATTATACTTGCTAGGTCTTATATGGCTATATGACCAATTAAGTGGATGAATTGAGAATGCAATATGTGAATGTGAAGGCATAATATGTGACAAAGTTATGTTTAATTGGATAAGTTAAGATACTTTAATGAGAATGTGAAAATAATGTGCTTTATGGAAATATCATGAGAATCGAACATATTACCACACATTAAACTTTAGTTGTAAGATGAAATAATTTGCAAGGTAAATTGGAAATAAATGAACTATGCCTATATATAGCTAGGCTACTCATAGCATTAGAATAAATTGGCATGCCAATGGGGTTTTTAGTAGAACTGCATCTTATGTAATGAGGTAGGTAGAATCATGTGAGGTTAGCAACCATTGTACATTATGTGAGACTCTTCAGAGCATATGTGGCTCTTTAGAGCAATTGTGTTTTATGAATATGATCGCTTATTATGAGCTCATACCATATGTGTTATTGTAGGTTTAACTACATAAGGTTAGTAACCATTACATACCATTCTGATACCCATTATCTATTATACACTAGTTGAGTGGTATATTGGGCTATTTTAAGAGAATATACGAACCTAACTAATTTGTGATACTATGAGTTATTAGAATATGAACAAATAAACATATACGCATGAGACCTTGACAAGGAATGTAACAACCCAAAATTTTATACCAAGTCTCTTTTACAAAACAAGGCATATAATTCATAGGTGACCCTAATGAGAGGAAAGCTAGCTTAAATACACTCTTGGGAGTTTTTTAGGTGGAGTTCAAGAAGAGGTACATCAATTATAGCTATATGAAGGAGAGATGTAGGGAGTTTTTAAAGCTAAAATAGAAGTAGATGAGTGTATCCGAGTATAAGAAGGAGTTTTAGAGGCTCC
>CANXYI010421449.1:0-17727 GCA_948208565.1 Hura crepitans | reverse complement strand
ATATGTATGTATGTATATATATATATGCATATATATATGTGTGTGTGTGAGTGTGTGTGTGTGTGTGTATATGTGTGTGTATATATGTATATATACCTCATTCATTCTTATACTTATCACTATATACTTGTGTTTTGTTTTCTTATTTCCAACAGGTATGTACCACTGCCTTTTCTTAACTATTCATAAATTTAATTATTTCTCAACTATTATTGTTCTGTATTATTTGATTTTTATAAATCCTTATCCATTATGTTTGGACTACTTCGCTATCTTTACTATATTTGAACTTAGGTATTACCGATATCTCCTTTTATGTATATACACATTCTAAAACATATCTCTTTCTTCATCTTAACAATTCTAGCTATATTTTATTATTCTTATATCATCTATATTTATACATGTTCATTTTTTTTTTTTTTTGCTTTTTTGGGTAACATAGTTCTCTTTTGTACACTTTCTTTTATTAAATTAACTTCTTTTACCATATTATATTTTATGGATTTCTATATATTTTTGTTTGATTCTTACCATTTGTTCAATATAATACATTTTACAAGATATTAATTTCACATTTAGTTCCCATTCATTAGTATTCCACTAATATATTATTTCATTATTCATTCAACCTAGCCCATATTTGATAAACACTAATCCCAATACTAGATATCTATATCACAATGTGTAATGGCCCACATTTTTAATGTCATGGCTACTACACTAGTATGTCATACTAATATAATTGTGTAGTGGCCCTATTGAACCTCCGGATAGCAACAATTGTTTTAAAGTATGTGTGGTTCTATTAGACCTCCTAGTTGCACCCACATTAATATCAATATCATCAATATATATGTGTAATGGTACTGTTGGTCCTTCCTACAACTACAACCACATAGAAATATGTGCAGTGATTATGTTAAACCTCTCAGTGACTGCACCCATATTTGAAACATAATATCAAAGAAATCTTGTAGCTACTATCAATCCCTAATTAACCATTTAACATATCTAGCATATTGCCTAACACATATAGGTTATCCACATCTTTACCTTAGTTACATATAAATTACATATTTTATGTACATTTCTCATTTCCAATTCTAATCGCTTGTTCATTCAATTCACACATACATTTTAATCAACAAATTATCATTTTGTGGTAAATTGTGTAACCATATTTTTGCAAGGTCATTTCATCATTTCATGGTATATTATGTGACCACATTTCCACAAGGTCATTTCATCATTCACAATATCATTTCTCATTATAAACTAGTGACTAATTTCCATAATTCATTTCATAGCATAAATTCCATTATTCACATTACCAAGATAATATTGTCATTTTAAACTTTAGTTTCACCTTTTAGTCATAATTCCACAGTTATAGTATATTCTCTATTTATAGCCTTTATGCATATATTCTTTCTTTTCTTTTAAGTTTCTCTTAATCAATTTATTATATTGAATTACTTTTCTAATATATCTCTTTCTTTATACTATTCCTCATTTAATTCTATAAATTTCTTATATTGACGATATCCAAATATTTATCTTATGGCCTTTCATTACTTAAGATTTAATTATCTTCATAGTTCTTAGTATTTAAGAATTATAATTCATTTCAATTATTCATATGTGCATATATACATTTCGTTTTTAATATTTAGTTGAGTTTCATAATTTCATTACTTATTTAATATAATTTAACTCAACTTCTATTTATTTTATCTTAATTCAAATAGCTAAATATTATTTATTTAATTCCTTCTGTTTCCTCTCATTTATATTATTATTATTATTATTATTATTATTATTATCATCATCATCACGATCATCATCATCATTATCACGACCACCACCACTACCACCACCACTGCCACCACCACCACCATTATCATCATAATCATCACCATCATCATCATCACCACCACCACCACCACCATCATTATCATCATCATTATCATCATCATCATCATCATCATCATCATCATCATCATTATCTTGTTCAATGACTTGTATACATATATTTGATAAATTCTCTTTGTAATTGAATTATTCTATTTGAATGTACTTATATATTTGTATACATATTCATGTTTATATATTTTTTAAAGAAAATTTTTCACATGATAATTACTCTATATAATTAATTCCCATTACTAGTATAAATCTCATGTGTTTTTTTTTGTAATGAATCTTTTATTCTATATTTAATTTTATTGTATTCTTATTTCATTAACCTCATATGCCCTATTTTAAATTAAATTCTTCTAAACATAAAATGTTTAGTCCATATCATTTTTTTTCTATTAATATTATCATTAATACATAAATTTCCTATTTAATTACATTTATTATCTAGACACATTAATTTTCCTCTATATAGACATTTCTAAATTATATTCCTTTTAGTAATAAAAATAAATCGAATTAGTTAATTATCTCTCCTTTTTCCAAATATTCTCATGGTATAGCTTATTAATCCCCAAACATTTCTTGATTTTCTTCCATTTTATTTACCTAAATAAGATTAATTATTCTACTATTATCGTACATTTGCAATATTATCTAAATATCTCGTTCATTAAGATGAACATTTCATTAGTATACATTACAATTGTTAGTTGTATGCCTTAGAGCACTTGATGATATGTACATAAAATGTTCATTTGTTAATGAAAAAGGCATTTTTCTTAATTACTTAGTGCTTATATATTTCTTTTATATCTACTTGCCATGACTTAAACTGTGTAATTAAATCCCTAGTATATAATTATATTATAGAGGAAATCATGAAGAGTTTATGATGTGAGATTCCTATTGCATGCAATTATGATAATACTTAAACTATTCCTAAACATAGTATTAACAAGATGGGACATTATTAATACGGATAGACTATCACATGTTATACTTTTAGAAAAAGTCAGAAGCTATAGGCATTGTGATGCTCGGAGTTAACATTTGGATTCTTCCTTAACAAACTAGTTCATTAGAGACCCAACATGAGATCTTAACATGGATAATTAATCTAACTCAGTGAAAGCATCTCATTATAATAATGGTGTAAGTATATTTAGACTTGAGATCACTAACTAGGTGTAAGTATCCTTAGACTTGAGACCATTGACTAGGTGTAAGTATCCTTAGACTTGAGACCATTGACTATCTTAAGTATATAATGATATACTTTGACTTTTGTGGTTTTACTTTGAATATGAAGTATACATAGCCAGTAAATTGGGTATATCATGAAATACATGAAAATAGGGTAATGATCAATAGATGATTCACCATTTTAAATTACAAAGTGGGGAGTTTATTTCACTATTCTAGTAATAATTTTTATTACGATAACTTTTGCCAAAGTGAAGTGCAAGTCTGAATAGGATTCATACGAAAATTTTTGCAATAAAGACAATTTTACTAGAACTAAAATATTTAGGTCTTAATTATATATACTTAATTAAGCATTGAGTTGACACAAGTCCACACTTAAACTTGGATGAGATAAACAATGGTGCAAGGAGTTTATTACACGGTAACTGTGTATAGAAGGGTTAAGTCAAACCACTTAACTCTTCAATACATGGGTAGTTATGATACATGACTATATGCCTCTCATGACTTATACCTATATGAAAAATTAATTAGGAATTAATTATGATTTAATGATATTAAATCATAAGAAACTTAGTTGAAGTAGGATTCTTATTCACTACGTACTGCCAACCTACTTTGGAAGGCCATAGGGTCACACATGTAAAAAATTTAAGACGAGGCTTAATATATTAAATTATATTAAGTAATTTATTAGCATGAGATGTCATTAGAATTTTAAGAAATAAGAAAGAAGAATTAAATTAGGCTTAGAGTCCAATTCAATGAATTTGTCCTAAAATAGGGATAGATTGGGGCCTTGAAGGCCTAGTTGGGGATTTAATTAGGATCTAATTTATGGCCGGCCTTTTAATTGCTAAAAGGGCCTTAAATTAGATTTAGAGCTAATTTAAATTGGGGTTTAAAAGGGTTTCAATTATTTGTCCAATGATAAGCCAAAAACTTAGCATAGAAGCCTATTAGATGGCCTCTATGCATAGTGGATTAAATAGCCCATTTGATAGGCCTATTTAAACCCAAATGGGACAAAATTTTAATAATATTAAAATTTGACCTAGGGCATCTAATAGGCTATAAATATACCTAAAAAGTTGGCCACCAAATGTAAAAAAAAAACTATCTCTGTGGAAAAATTATTTTTACCACTAAATAATTTTCTTCTTTTTTATTTTCCTCCAAACACCAAAACACCTTACTAGCCTCTATGTTTTTGGTAATTTTTTATACCATAATTATTTTGTAAATATTTTAGAGGTGTTCTCAGTGGGGATCACTTTGGTTTGTGACAACTGGATAAAGAGAAAATAAGAATTCAACTTGTCTACGGTTGAGATAGTATAGAATTTTAACTGTAGTTTTTAATTTCATTTTGTATTTCAATTCTTCCAATGGCCCTTTTTCCTTTGTTTGGTATCCATGGAGTTTTATTTTTCCTATGGATGATCCATAAAAACCAACAATAATTAACTTTCTTGATATTTCAAACTTTAAGTAAAGTTTTACTATATTTGTCATATAAATTCATTAGCATAATTTTCTTCCTAATTCCCATACTTTCTACTCATTGTCACCATTTGGGATTTTCCTTAATTTTAGATCTCAAAATGTCAATTTCATGTGTTTAGTGATCTATATTTATTCACCATTTACCTTTTATTTAACAACTATTCCTAATGTAGAAATTAACATTTAAATGTTACTTATTTTCTTAGAAGGAAGTTTCAGCCTAAGGATGTGATTTTGCTACATTCACTAATTTTATAATTTTAGTTATTTTAGTATCATTCCATAATCTACACTTATATTTACATACATTAGATTTGTATTAAAACACTTAAACCAATCAACCAAAATAATTCCTATAATATACATTGACTTATAAATCTATAAATAATGAATACACTTACTCCTCAATCTTAGATCCCTTTAATCTTTCTTCTCTCCATTTTAATTTCACTTCATCATCATCATATCTCACAATCACATGATGTCCATAATTGATTTCTTCACACAAAATCAACATAAATTATCATTACACATTAACTTCATTATATAATTCCAGAAATCTATTCTATCCACCAAATAATCTCATAAAATTACTTGGTTTGAAATCAACTTACCAACTTTAGAGAATCCAAAACAACTATCTATCATATTTTTCCATCAACTAAAATTCATTTCTTTCAAACCTATTTAGAGGGGATAAGGTGTCAGGCTAAAAGATTGACCTTTCTAGTGTATTATTTAGTGATTATTCGGTGAATTTAAGGTGTAAAAATGGTGGAAAAAGGGCATGAACAAATTTCAACCATAGAGAGGGGAAGAGAGGCATGTATGGGCTAGAAACAAATTAATATTTAATTATTATTTACATATTTAAATTGTAAATAGATGGTTAGGATTGTAAGTCAACATATACACATGGATGGCTATGATTTTTCTCTATGTATTATCCTTTAAAATATCATTTTAATCATTTCCACCACATTAATCCCTTATTTCCACTTGGATGGCTAAGATTTATCATGATACTATTTTATTCAATGGCAAAAAATGCTCCCCCCACAACAATATTCCATAAATATACAAATTTAATTGAATTTATTTCCCTAAATTTTTTCTAATAGCTCCCATGTTGAAAAAATTCCAAGACTATGATTTTTGGATTCCTTATAATTTTTTACCATTAAGATGTGGCACTTTTGGATTTTTTTGAGCACATTTTTTTATTTTTTCCATTTAGGTCTAAATGGTTTATTATTCACATTACACCGTAAACCAGATTTTGTTTTTGATTTTTAACACATTATGTGACCTCAAATGCTTCCCAAATTTCACCATAATACATCATATAATTAATGTGAATTTTCAATCGGGTTAACTCTATTTTGCCTAGGAACACTATTCATAGCCTAGTTATCACTATTCATAGAGGCTTGCCTTGAACTTTATTTTTATCACATTTTCTAATCATTGTCATGCCACATGTCACTTTTTTATTACTCCTATGTGTCTTTCTCCTCTTTTTGACCATGAATAGTGAATTCCCATTTTGCCCTTATCTTTTTCAATATAATTATTATTTTATCCTTGAGTTAATTTTTAATCTATTATTCACATCAATCAATTTTTCTCGATCCATACATTTATTTCAATCCTTACTTTTTCTTCTAATTCTCATTCTAATCATGTGAAAAATTATACCAAAAGTAGAGGCAAAATGGTATATTTGTATCTCGATGGGATGAGAAAGTCGAGAGCCATGCTCTGACTACAGTTGGATAAAAGGCCACTAGGGCCGAGATAGTGACTCCTAGTGATGTCAAGCATAGAGCTCGAATAGCATAAGCTTAACCAGCCCTTCTCCAATAGATGTTATCATTATTGAGGCAAGCTATAGCTAGAGCAGTTTCCCTACCTGCATTAGTATAGCCATCTCTAGCTCATCAAGATCTTTAAAAGACATACTAAGAGAGGATTAAGAAGATGGGAGTTAAGGATTTTATGGGTGATAGTTTTGATGATTTAGTTACTCCTAAATATTGGCTTGAAAGAATGGTCAAGATTTTATAATAGCTCAAATGTACATCTAAGGAAAATTTTTTTGTGCAACCTCTTTGCTACAAGAGAAGGCCATCAGATGGTGGGATGCTTTGATAGAACATACAATAGCTAAGAGTTCGACTTGGGATTTCTTTATAAAAGAGTTTAAGAAGAAGTATATTATAGAGGACTACCTCAACAAAAAAAAGGCTAAAATTTATTAACCCTTAAATAGAAACACTAGTCCATATTAGAGTATGAGAAGGATTTTGCCAAGCTTAATAGTTATGCTAAGGAGATAGTCTCCACTAAGGTAGATAGATGAAAAAGGTTTGAAAATGGACTTAATAATGACATTAAGTTTAATGTGGCCCTAAGAAGCTTAAAGATTTCTTAGCCTTAGTGGTAGTAGTTCACATTGTTGAGGAGATATAAAAAAAGAAAAGAAAGAGTATTTCTAAAAAAAATAGCCTTTATGGTTAAGGGCAAGTAAATTTAGCTTCTCATTTAAGAAGAGATACTAAGGTGGTCAATCAAAGCAAAAATAATATCAAAGATAAGGTTAGGCTCAAAAGTCTAGATAGGGTTCTCAGTTAATTAATACCCTAATATCTATAGCTACGAGTAACCCAGTTGAGTAATGTGTACATTATGTGTAGAGATATAAGCGTGGTTGTTGGAAGATTAATCTAGGAGTTTGTTTTAATTGTTGCTCAAAATAACACTTCATCAAGGATTGCCCGAAGAGGCCAGTAACCACCTCACAACATCAAGCTTCATCTCTAGTTGGTTTAAGGAGTCAAGAGAGAGATATAGGTGATAGACATGGTGGCAATCAAAAGCCTAGATCTAAGACAGTGGAAAGGTAATAACACAGAGCTTTTGTATGTTAACACACCATCTATAACATCTGAAATAGAACTCTCACAATGTTCTTATATGGGAGAGGTTTTCAATCATATTCTTTTTAATTAAGTCCCTATTAAATTGTATGAAATTATTAAAGACATGAAGAAAGAGTAGATAAGGTAGTTATTTAATTAAAATTCAAGGATATGTTGTTTTGTATCTATAAGACAATGAGATTATGTATATTAGAAAGGAATGACTAAACTAAAGGAAAAAAAAGGTTATAGGGGGTTTAAGGATTTATTAAAAGTATTATAATTATGATAAGTGAATAATTTGGTTATATAGGTGGCAGCATAAGAGAGCAAATGCTAGCGCATCAGTGACAACTTATGAAGAAAAAGGAAGGGGAAGGAAAAAGAGAGGAACAAAAAATAAGGTTATTCAATAGTGACATTAGTGGGAGAGGAATGAAAAATTTAATCAAAGTAGGGACTGATAAAATGGATATTTGAATTTGAATTTTTACAGCAATGGGTCACGCACATGGGAAAAGGGAATTAGATGATTTATCATAGGATAGCAGAAGTTAGTAATATGGAAATTGCCTCTACAAGTGCGGTGAACTAATATTACCAAGGGAATTAAGGGGCTCTACTACTACGCATAATAATGTAGCTGTAGGTGCATATCATCTTAGTTACTACAACTGCTAGGATAGGTCTAGGTAGCATGACAACCATAGAAACCCAATACGCCATTGTTAGGGGCACAATGGCATAGGTGTTACAATAGTTGGGCAAAGATGGTGGGCATGGAATAATAGTAATTTGCAAGTGCAAGAGGAGTGCAATAGGTGCTCCTATGATTTTGAGATAGTAAGAAACACGGCATTGTAAGTGAAAGTAGTAGCTACTATAAATGAAATAGCAAGGATAATGTCTTTCTTATGTTAGTAGATTTTCAAAATAGATAAAGAACCATGTCTAAGATCATTAACTCAGGTATGTACTTTGGTTTCCAAGGTTTAAAATAAAAAAAATTGATTGAATTAGCCTTTGCATGAAATAAAATCCAATCAAATGCAATAAAAGTAATGTGAGATTACATTTTGATTGATAACACTAGGTTCTATTGGAAGGGATATTTATAAGGGTAAATTTATAGGTGCATGAGATTATTCCTATGGCATGAGAGTGATTGTGATAACTATTTAGAAAATAGTAAGGTCTGGAGCTAAGCTTTGTTTAAATTGTTCAATTCTAGTGATTATATAATAGCATAGGTATTTGATAGATAAGGGATTTAAAGGTAATAAGGCATATTTATTTGTTTAAATAGTTAAATTAGGTTGGGGCTGATCAGTTGGAATGTTTGGAACTGTGGTGAGTGTTGATGAAGGTAGTAAAGACTATAGCGATGAGAAAATCAAGAACCATAGTATATATAGTAGTTGTTCTCTCTTGATTTTTAGTTAGAATAGCAATCTTTAACAAAATGAAGGTTATACATAGTTGGGGAATATATTAAGGGATAGGGTTAGTTGAAGAAAGACGGAAAACCTTAGAATACTACTATAATTCAAGCTGTAGAAGTTTAAGGAATACGAAACAAGATGGGAAGTTAAAGAGCGATATTCTATTTAGTTCAATTTAAGTATATCTTTAGGTAGGAAAAAGGTTGTGTTTTGCCACATGAGTGAGCATTTCGGGTATAAATCTTTACAAAGAAAAGTGTGGATGGTAGTGCGATAGGCTAAATAGAGGCTGTATGGGACTATACAGATTGAGTAGCAATATTTACTTAACATTACAAGTAGCTTAAACAAGTCTTAAAGAAAGTTGCTAGAGAGAATATGATTTGTATAGTGGGTTGGTTAAATTAGAGCTCTAAGGTTAGAGCAAGGGTTACATGGATTTAAATAAATGTACGTAAATTAGGAAAAGTGATTGTTACATTAGACTAAGATAACTTAATGACCCTCATATTAAACTAACCATGTTAGCAATAAAGCTAGAATTAAATTAGTACGGGCACTTCACTATGTTATAAAATGCTAGATAAGGATACACAAACTGTGGGCTTGAGAATATTAGTAAAATGATAAAGGGGATAATATAGATCATGTGCAGATGATAGGGGAGACCTACGAGTTGTGTTCTACATAAAATGTCTGAGGAAGTTAAATAAATTCCCCAATGAGAATGGTATTTTAATTGATGCCTTAGGATTCATGCAATGTTAGTCTTTCATTTTCAAAAGCATTTCTTTATCAAGTGGAGAGGTAGCACCTTGGAGCTCTTATTTTAAGCCTATATTTCATACAACTAATGTGTCTTATTATGTATGAGTGTTCCCTCACATGTTAATATGTTTAAACTCAATATGAGCATAGCATAATTACACTTACATTAGTGTGGTAACACAATGCATGATATAGTTATAAGCAAGTATTAATGGCATATGTTATGAAATGATGAGGCACCTTGTAAGAGCACAACACATTAAAGTATGCTGACTAAACATAGGTGCCATATGAAATTGAAAGTATGCATTCCTTAATTCCCTAGTCTCATTATTCAAATTTATCTTTGAAGGTATTTATTTGCAATTAAACTTAGTTAAATGGGTTTGAAATGATAGAAAGATTTACAAACTTACTTATCTTATATACTTATAATAATATAGCACTTATATTTGCATTTCTAGATAGTTATGTATAAATAGTATGCTTGTGTACAATTCACAATGCATATTCAAGGAAATACAATGAATATGTATGTACACATGCAAAAACTTATCCATTCATAGGTCTACACATAGTAATACTTGTGCATTAGCAAAATGACATATTCTAAGACCCTAGATCATGTTTTGCATAAGTTAAGAGATTAACCAAAGCTCCTTTTATAGTAGTAAATGACATTGTGAAAGTTTTAGGCATATTAATTGCATATTCTTAAGTTTATTATCAAACATTATAGAACACATAGATTATTTCAAGATAGAAAAAATAGATAGAAAGGATATATTAAGGAATAAAAGAGATAAACAGATACACCCAATCTTAGAAACAAAGAAAGATTTTTACACACTAAACTCCCTCAGGATGTAAGTTAATACTAGTGCTACCAGTTATATAAATAGCTTTACAATAGATATAACAAGTGAGGTAAAGTGCTTGATACCAAATAAAGAACATAAATGTGTTAAATATTTCTTAGCTCAACTACAACTTATAAGAGATAAATTTTAAAAGTTAGAGCCTAAGGTAAACCTTATAGAACCTAGGTTAGTGTAGCTTTGGCATGCAAAAAAGGGATAATATACAAATTTGTAATAGCTTAAAGCTTGGCTTTAGAGCCATATGAGCTATTCATAGTGACAGTGGTTAAGGCCATAGATACTTATCAGCTTATAGTTAATTCTTAACTTTATTAGCATACAATTATTAGCTTATTAACTCGGCATAAGAGCCATGTGAGCTATTTACAGTAACAGTTGCCAAGATTATAGATACTTATTAGCTTACAACTATTTATCATCATTTTCAGCTTACAGTTATAAGCTTATTAGCCTATTTACCCTTTCTCAAGGTCATTGTAGGAAGAAGTTACTAAAGTCTCTGTTTATGTAAATTTATGATAAATTTGAGTATCATTATACTAGATAGGAAAAAAGTTAAATAAGAAGCTAGAAACATATATGACATAATGCATGCATAAACTCTTAGAACCACAGTTATAAATTTTATAAGTTAGAGTTTGATACCAATATACAAAGAATCATAAGATAAGCCATGACATGGAATAGGCAAAAATTACCAAGACTATAGTTACATAATATATGATTAATAACATTATAGAGATTCACATGTAATACTTAAACCTAATTATCCACATGAAGTTTTTCCTGTGAAATGCAATTGTTGGCCAATTACAATAGCTAAAGGTTTATGTGTTATTAGTATATGGAACATACATGAGATGCCAAAAGGTATATGATATTGAGTATGAATAAGATCCATATATGCATTTAATTACTAGGTATTTGTTGTAGTGTGATTAACAAGTTATGATAAGAATTTAGAATGATAATAAGAGTAGCTCATTACTAAAGTTACTCGTAAGAAGTTTCTAAGACTTGAAAGCATAAACTAACCCCTAATTATGTTAGGTGCTTTAGTATACATTCAACTATACTTAGAATAATTCTAGCAAGGTAAATATATTTGCCTTTTGCAAGCTAAGCCATTAACATAGCTTTTTGATTTGACATACAGGTTATGAGAGAGCAATAAAGGGGACATAGGTTACTGTGCTAAGCAGTCTCACCCTAAATTGGGATATACCCTAATGGATGAAGGATAACTAATACCTTATGGAAAAATAAATTATAATTGTATAATCATATATGTGTTTACTATGCCAAGCAAGAAAATAGTCTTTTATGATGTCGTTTAAAGTTAAAGAAGTAAAGTTCTTGAGTGGATATGATGTGTGTGTGTGTACATATATATATATATATATATATACATATAATATATATATATATATATATAGTTATCATAAGTATTGAAGGAGTTAGGGACAAGATGTGATGAATGCTTTGTATGATGATATTGTTATAGTGTTTGTATATAGGGATGTGAGATATGAAATGCCTACTTGTGATGTGAAAATGATGAAGGGAAAGTACGATTGTATGTGATATGCTAAATAAGCTAAGGTAATAATGGATGTTTGATTGTACATGTGCTATAAAAGTGCTTTCTTCTATAAGAGAAAATTTTTGTTAGGCCTTTAGCAGCCGTTATGCTATGGGAACTTCGGCTCCAGTTGCCCATTCAATGAGACTACTTTGCCTATAATTTTACAATTCATGATTAAGATAGTTAATTCTCTCAGTAAGGTAAATCAAATATGTCAAAATCTCATAAGTTTTAAGATTAATCTTAAGTGGTAACCTTTCCATTAGATACATGATTTTGTCCAAAGGGTAGAATGTTACAAAATTATTTCAGAGTAGGTCAATAATCATAGGATTTTAAATTACATGTTAAGGAGCATGCATATGTTACCTATATGTATATATGCATATGATTGATTTAGGCCATGTAAGATGATTCTAATGTGACTATTTAGCTATTCAAGAAGAAATGTCCCTAGCTACTCAGTAAGCTGCCATATCTAGAAGAAGCAATAAATAAGTAGTTCTATCTTGTGTCATTTTGAGAATGTTTATTTTATATTATAATATAAACTTATATAATAATGTAATATTACACATAATAGTTTTAAAATTTATATAAACTTCTATTACTTTTAATGCATACACACTTTAGTAACTACCTTTAAGAAGAAATTGATGTATGATAAGAGAGTTTAATGCAATTAAGTGGAGGATTTTCTAATTCAATTAGAGGGAAAGTTACTTTTAGCCTATGGTAAGAGAGTTTAATGCAACTAAGTGGAGGATTTAGGATTAGCTAAAGCATTAAGAAGCTTTACAAAAGTAAGAAGTGATAGTATCTATAGTTATGAACACAAAGGCCATAATTTTATTTCGAGGATGAAATAGCCTAACTAGGGGAGAACTTGTAACATCTAAAATATAACACTCACAATGTTCTTAAGGAGGAGAGGTTTTTAATCATATTCTTTTTAATTAAATCCTCATTAAATGGTTAAAATTATTAAGGGTAAGAAGGAATAGTAGATAATGTAGTTATTTAATTAAAATTTAAGGATATGCTATTTTGTATCTTTAAGATAATGAGATTATCTATATTAAAAGGGAATGACTAAACTAAAGGAAATAAGGTTAAAAAAGGTTTAAGGAATTATTAAAAATACTACAATTAAGATAAGTGAATAATTTGGCTATCTCAATGACAACACAAGAGGGCAAAAGGTGGCCTATCAGTGACAACATATGACAAAAATGGAATGGAAGGAAAAAGAGAGGAACCCAAATAAAAAAGAGGGCATTCAATGGTGAAAACAATATGAGAAGAATGGAAAATTGAATAGAAGTAGGGATTGATAAAATTGTTATTTGAATTGAAATTTTTGCAGTAATGGGTCACTCACATGGGAAAAAGGAATCAGAGGATCAATCACTATATAGTAGAGGATGGTAGTGTCAGAATTGCCTCTGCAAGTGCAGTGAACTAATATTACCAAGGGGATTGGGGGGCTCTACTACTGCACATAACATCTCAACTACTACGGTTGCTGGGACAAACACCAAGTAGCACGATGACTGCTACAACTTGATACACTATTGTTGGGGGCTCAATAGCATGTGTGTTACAACAGTTGGGCAAGGATGGTAGGTATGGAATGAAAATAGTTTGCAGGTGTAAATAGAGTGCAATGGGAGCTACTATGATTTTGGAATAGTAGGAAACACAACATCATAAGTGAAAGTTTTAGCTGCTATAAATAAAATAGCAAGTACAACATCTTCCTTGTGCTAGCATATTTTTTAAGTAGATAAGGAAATGTGTCTCAGATCATCAACTCAAGTAGTACTTTAGTTTCCATGGTTTGAAATTATAAAAATAAAATTGATTGAATTGGACATTTCATGAAATAAAATCTGATCGAATGCTTTAAACCAATGTGAGATTGCATTCAAATTGATAACCCTAGGTTTTGTTTGAAGGGATTTTCATAAAGGCAAATTTATAAGTGTGTGAGATTATTCCTTTGGCATGTGAGTGATTATGGGAACTATTTTGGACATAGTAAAATTTGGTGCTAAGCTTTATTTGATTTGTTCGATTATAGCGATTCTGTAGTATCATAAGTATTTCATAGATAAAACATTTGAAGGCAACAAGGTGTATTTATGCATTTAAATAGTTGGATTATGTTAGGGCTAATTAGGTGGATTGTTGGGAACTATGGTAAGTGTGGATAAAGGTTGTAAAGACTATAGCGAAAGGAAAATTAGATTATAGACATTATGTAGAATCTATAGTAGATACAATGGTCATCATCTCTCAATTTTTAGTTAGAATAACAAGCTTTAACTGAATGAATGTTAGGCATGAGTTAGGGAATATAGTGAGGGATAGGGTTAGTTGAAAAAAAATGGGAAACCTTGGAATACTACTTTAATTCCAATAGTAGAAGATTAAAAAATACAAAATAAGATGGGAAGTTAAAGAGTGATATTCTATTTAATTTAATTTATGTTTAACTTTAGGTAAGAAAAAGATTGTGTGTTGCCATGGGAGTGAGAATTTTAGGTATAAATCTATTTCGAGGCAAAGTGTTGATGGTAGTGCAATAGGCTAAATAGGGATTGTATGGGACTATATAGATTGATTAGCAATATCTACTTAAGATTATAAGTAGCTTGAACAAGTCTTAAGGAAAGTGACTAGAGAGAATATGATTTACATAGTGGGTTGGTTAAATTAGAGGTCAAAGCCTATAATAAGAGTTAAGTGGATTTAAACAAATGTATGTAAATTTTGTAAAAGTGATTATTGCATTGGGCTAAGATAACTTAATAACCCTTAGAGTAACCAACCATGTTGGCAACAGGGCAAGAATTAAATTAGTATTGGCACTTGACTCTATTATAAAATGCTAGATAGGGATTCATGAACTTTGGGCTTGAGAATATTAGTAAAATTATAAAGGAGATAATACATATCATATGTAGAGGATAGGGGAAACCTATAAGTCATGTTCTCTATAAGATGTCTGAGGCAGTTAAATAAATTCCCTTATAAGAATGTTGTTTTAATTGATGCCCCATGATACATGCAATGTCAATCTTTCATTTTCAAAAGCATTTCTTTATCCACTGGAGGGGTAACACCTTAGAGCTCTTATTTTAAGGCTATATTTCTTACAACTTTCTATGTGCTATTTTGCATAAGTGTTCCCTCGTATGTTAATATGTTTAAATTCAATATGAGCTAAGCATAATTGTATTTACATTAGTGTGGTAACATAGTGCATGTTGTAGTTATAAGCAAATAATAATGGTACACGTTATGGAATGATGAGGCACCTTGCAAAAGCACAGCATAGTAAAGGTATGCTTGCCAAACATGAGTAGCATATGAAACTAAATGTATGCACTCCTTAATTTCTTAGTCTTATTATTCAAATTATTTATTTATTTGCTATCAAACTTAGTTGAATGGATTAGAAATGATTGGAAGATTTATAAATTTACTTATCTTATATAGTCACAATAATATAGTAGTTATATTTGCATTCCTAGAAAGTTATGTATAAATAGTATGCTTATGTATAATTCATGGTGCATATTCAAGGAAATACAATGAATATGTATACACACATGCAAAAACTTATACAGTCATAGGCCTACACACATTAATACTTGTCCATTGGTAACATGACATATTCCATAACCCTAGATCATGTTTTGCACAAGTTAAGATATTAACTAAGGCACCTTTTATAGTAGTAAATGATATTGTGAAAGTCTTAGGCACATTAGTTGCATATTCTTAATTTTATTATCAAGCATCATAAAACACATAGATTATTTCAAGTTAGACAAAAAAAGTAGGTATAAGGGATACATTAAGGAATAAAAGAGAGAAATAGATACACTCAATCTTAGAAATATAGAAAGATTATTACATACTAAACTCTCTCATGATGTTGGTCAATACCTATTTTACCAATTATATAAATAGCTTTACAACATATGTAACAAGTGAGGTAAGGTGCTTGATAACAAATAAATAATAGAAATATTATAAATATTTCTTTGCTCAGTTACAACTTAAAAAGATAAATTTAAAAACTTAGATCCTAAGGTAAACCTTACAAAACCCTGGTTAGGTTAGCTTTGGCATGCCAAAGAGGGATAATATATAGATTTACAATAACTTACAGCTCGACTTTAGTGCCATATGAGCTATTCATAGTGACTGTGGTCAAAGCCATAGATACTTATTACCTTATAGTTATTTATTAGCTTTATTAGCTTATAGTTATCAAGTTATCAACTCAACACAAGTGCCATATGAGTTATTTATAGTAACAGTGGCAAAAGCCATAGATACTTATCTACTTATAGCTATTTATCAGCTTATAGTTATTAGCTTATTAGCTCAACACAAAATGCCATATGAGTAATTTATAGTAACAATGGCTAAGGCTATATATACTTATCAACTTACAACTATTTATCAGTTTATTAGCCTCTTTAACCTTCCTCAAGGTCATTCTGGGAGGGAGTTACCAAAGGCTTTATTTATGTAAATTTATGCTAAATTTGAGGAATGTTATACTAGATAAAAAGAAAGTTAAATAAGAAGCTGGAAACATATATGACATGATGCATGCATAAACTCTTAAAACCACAATCATAAAATTTATAAGTGATCGTCTAATACCAATACACAAAGAATTGTAAGATAAGTATTGACATGGAATAGGTAGAAGTTACTAGGACTATAGTTGCATAATCTATGAATAATAGCATGATAAAGATTTGCATGTAATACTAAATCCTAACTATCCACATGAAGTTTTTCTTGTGAAAAGTGATGGTTGGCTAGTTACAATAGCTAAAGTCCTATGTGTAATCAGTGTATAGAACATATATGAGATGCTAAAAGGTACATGATGTTGAGTATGAATAAGACCCGTATGTGTATGTAATTAATAGGTATTTGTTATAGTGTGCTTAACAAGTTATGATAGGAATTTGGAATGATAATAAGAGTAACTCATTACTAAAGTTACTTGCAAGAAGTTTCTAAGACATGTAATTATTAACTAACCCCCAACTATGTTATATGCTTAAGTATACATTCAACCATACTTAAAATAATTTTGGCAAGGTAAATACATTAGCCTCTTATAAGCTAAGCAATTAGCCTAGCTTCTTGATTTGACATACAGATTATTAGAGTGCATTTAATGGGACTAAGGTTAACATGCTAAAGAGTATCACCCAAGATTAGGTTATGCCCTAAAAGATAAAAGACAACTAATACCTTATGGAATAATAAATTATAATTGTATAATCATATATGTGCATGCTATGCTAAGTAGTGAAATAGTCTTTTATGATGATCGTTTAGGGTTTAACAAGTAAAGTTCTTGGGTGGATATATGTATATATATATGTGTGCATGTGTCTATATATATATATATATATATATATATATATATATATATGTATGTATGTATGTATGTA
>CANXYI010421388.1:0-11685 GCA_948208565.1 Hura crepitans | reverse complement strand
TTGGTTCTGCTAAAAATTTTAATTCCTTCATTTTGACCCTTTTCAGGCCCGTCAAAGTTTTATGAACAATATGCCATTCATCGGACTCGAAATGATGACCCGCACCACGGGGAACATCAATCGGGTTTCGAATGCACTGTTTATAAGACGTCGACCGGCGGTCATTACAAAAATAGCACAACTTATTAGTCAAAAATTCTAACTAAGCTAATGGTACTGAAGTTGGAATTTTCTGATCAGGGAAATAATTTATTTAAGTTAATTAAAATAGTGATTTATTGATTCAGTAGGTTTTGCTCAGTCAAAAATTACAAAATTCAAGGGAGGCACTAATTACAGTATTTTTAAATTTTTGGTAATAAGAATGGAATTTTTTGAAGCCTTTATGATCCAAATTGAATTTTTATGCACTAAAATATATTAGAAATAATCTCAACCATTGAATTTTAAGTGAATTAATCTTGGCCCTTGAAGTGGGGTATAAAAGGGATGGAAACATCTAGATTTTATGTAGACAATTCTTGGCATCATCTTCCACCCACACTAAGCTTGGCCGAAATTCCCATTCATCCACTATTTCCATGATTTTTCTCTCTCCTCAACCCAAAAATGCTACCATATCCCCCAAATCAAAAGATGTAGAATTCATCTAACACCTTCTTAAAGCCTAAAAATGATGAGAAACAAGTAAAATAAGAAAGATTTGGTGAGATTCAAGTATAAAAAAGTTTGGTGTTTCAAATACCATATGGTGGTAAGTTGGTTATTTTTAAGGTTTACCAATTTTTTAGGTAATTTTGGGAGTTAAATCAAATGATTCTAGTATTAATTTGGAGTTTGAAGTAAGTATGAATTTTTTAGGAATTTTTCTAATGAAAATTACATTATGTTTATAGTGAATTTTGGAGGTGAGCATTGAATGAGCAAATCAATGGTGTGGAAGGCCAATTTGGAGACAAATGAACTTATAAGTAAGTGTATTCAATGAAATATATACATATGTGTGTAGTTGTTGAATTTAAAGTGTATGTGTGTGTGTGTGTGTGTGTATGGAATTGCTTGATTTTGTGTTTATGTGATGTATAATGCATGAATTAAGGCATAATTAGGTTGATTAAATGTATGCAACATGATTTGATTAGAAAATTTGATAAGAAGAATAAGTTGAATATGATAAATGAATATGACATAATGGTATGTTGTTTATGGTAGTGATGGGTTTATGGGAATAATGTATGTGAATGTGAATTTGGTGGAATTTAATGACATACGATGAAAAATAGAATGAATGAAAATAAGGTTTAGTTATATATTATTTCAAAATGATGAAATTGTTATGTGTATATGTAATATGGTAATATAAATGTATAAGTATGAGTAATGGTGTTTAAGTTGTTAGAATTTATGAATTATGTAAGTTAAAGTTGGAATTAAGTGGTAATTAGTGCATTAAATTTAATGGTTAAAAATGGTATTAAGTATAAAATAAATGAGATGTTGCATGTCTAAATTGATGTACATGATATACATAATTTAAGTTTAATAGTGCAATTATACTAGTAAATTATAAAAAAGATTTATTTAGATGGTGGTCTAAAATAATGTTTAAGTATATTAATGAATATAATATTTATATATGTGAGCTTAGTACTTAAATTATATGAAGTTAATTTGTGTTATTGGTAAGGTTAATTAAGTGAAGAAAATAAAATAAAGAAAATAATATGTTCATAAATGAGTTAATGTTATATATATTAAGTTATAATTAAATAATGAATTTAAGCGTGCACAAGTATAAATAAATGTGTTTGTGTGAATTATATAAAGGTATGTGATATTAATAATTAATAAATGAGTTAAAAGATATGTGAAATAATATTTAGGAAATGAAATAATAATAATAATAATAATAATAATAATAATAAATATTTAAGGTAATAAAGGAAATGAAAAATATTAATGTGTGATTTTATTACCGAGGTATGGAATTAATTAAATAGATAAACATTTAAGTCAATATTTGTATACAAGAATTAAATAAATATATTTAGAATCATATGTGTAATAGTCTAAAGAAATTATTAACTATAATATTATATTATAGTATAATTGACATTTGTTGAGAATGGTTTTAATTGTAAAAAGAAATTTAATTATTTAAGTAAAAGTGGAAATAACTAGTGAGTATAAATATGAGAAATAAATATGTGTAAGATAGTTAATAGGATATGATGAATAATAAGAATAATGTACAAAATTCATGTTAGAGAATTTATTGACATTGATTAATTGGAAAATTCATGGAATAATGTGAATGATTATTAAAGAGGTGGATAAAAATGAAATAATAAGAGAAAGTTTAACTTTGCATTTAATTACAAAAATAATAAATTTAAGGATTTAATATGCCAGCAAATACGGACGATAATACAATATAAAAAATTTGAATGAGAAAGTAAGTTACATGCTAATAGTAACATATTATATATACAGGAAGAAATGTAAAATTTATGAGATGATGAAATACAGTCATGATTATAAATCAGCAATATATGGTATATGATGAAAGAAACATACCGAGACATGAGTCATTCATTACGATACAAAGTCATGAAATAATGTTATTGTATGAATTGTATAATGTATAAATCGTAAAAGAGGTATGATCTAGTGTGATTATATATGTCGTGACAGTGGTGGCACTCTAAGTGTGCTTGAAAAATAATACTATTTTGTGAATACAAATGGATGGTAACAATGGTGTAAATTATTAATAAAAAACAAGTGGAATTTTATAATCTGAAGAGTATAAATGACTCGAGTAATTGAAGTAAATATCAATAAAACATGAGTAAGGCCCATATGAGTTAGACAATATATTGGATAGGTTGACAAGTCACCTAGGAAATAGAGCAGCTGCTAGATATTTGGTGTCATGTTCATGCAGGTGTGGCTGTCATTAGGTCCATTTGGGCCACTACACATATAAATATCGTACATTGACATAATCCATTATATATTGACATATTATATTTGTTTAGTAGGTGTAGCTGTGAGAAGATCCATCAGAACCACTGCATATATAATCATACTGGTGCAACTGCTAGCAGGTTTGTCAGGATCACTGCACAATTACTGATATCTCCTATGCTGGTGCAATAGTCATCAGGTCTAAAATTTGGACCATTGCATATCTGTATCCCTTAAGTCTAGTATTGAGGTTTTGTCTGTCAAATATGGACTACCTAAATTAATAAGTTAATAAAAATATAAAGATTAATGAGAGAGGTTTTAAATGATCAAACAAAGAACACTATATACTCAACTTGTATATAGAATAAAAGTTATTTAATCTCGTACAAGTGAAGAGAACTATAGTGATAAGAGTAATATATACCTCAAAGGAAATTGTTGTGGTAAATTATGATAATTATTCAGATACAAGAAGTATTAAAGGAATATGAACATAAACATGAAGTTAAATAAATAAGACATGATTTTCATAGTGTGAGGTAATTAGCGAAAGAGATGATTAAATGATATTATGTCATTTTGTGAATGTAATACATATGTAAAGAGAAGATGTTTAAAAGAATTAATTAAGATGTTAATAAGTATCAAATAAGAATACTGTTAACTAAAGTAAGTTAACTAAATCTGAAATACTGATAACTAAGGGAGCTATGAACTGGATTTATATTGTTAATTAGAGCAAGGGAAAAATTGTTTATGCTATGTGGTTATTTGTTTGCATTGCTGAGTATACATCAAACCTGATATCATATAAGTATTTATTTGTTGTGACATAAGAATGTTATAAATTGTTAATGTTATTATAATCATAATGCATGCTTGTGTGTTGTATGTTACACATATATTTCATTGAATACACCACGAGCATCATTGCTTAGCGTATGGGCTTTGCTGGTGCATAAGTAATAGATAAGAGTTTAAGTAGCAACCTCAAGTAGAGCAGCGTAAGTTACGTGTTTATTTGGAATCTCATATGAATAGGTGAGTAATGATATTAGATTGGCACTCATGTACATGTAAAGATATTGGGCCTTAGGTTATATGATTATATATAGGTGTTGGTAGTTAATAGTAGTAAGATAGTTAAGTTTGTGTGATGTCTTTGATTTGGATCTAACAATCAGATTAGGTAAAAGATATCACTTGTGGCATCCTATATTTAAATCGGCTATTAGTTGGATATTTGGGTGTTACATAATAAGAGATTCTGCTCTTAGAATAGAAAAGTTGCCATATTTTGCTATGAAACCATTGATCCATCTACCCTGATAATCTTTTATAATGCCTCCTCCTGCTGAACTCTCTTTATGTTTGTCATATGAAACATCAATATTAATTTTAAAAAAATCCATTGGTGGTGGAGACTAATATACTAATCTAGGATTATTGTCTAGACCCAAATTAGAAACTTTTGAGCTAAAGGCAATGTACACTGATCACGTATAGTTGATAATTTCCAAAGCAAGAATATAGGTAGACTTTGAAACACCATTAAACACTATAGAATTTCAATTTTTCCAAATAAACCAATAACCAATCCCAAACTTAACATTCTAAGGAATTACTTACGATAACTCAGCGGTCTTAATGCATTAATCACCCATCTTCTAAAGCTAATAGAGTTATTGAAGAACTTACTAGCTAGCGAGGTTGAAATCAACTACTTTCAGATGATAGCTATAGTGTTACAATCTCTTAAAAGATGTATCAAGTCCTCAATATTGTTAACACAAAAATCACACAAAGGAGAGTTATTCTCTCATTAGTCAGTGTACCATTATTGAGTGCTACCTAGAAAAAACCTTTACTATTTGAATCATTTACCACTTCCACAGGATGTTCCATCTCTATTTTTTTTTCTTTCTTTAGATTAGTGCGCCAAAGGTAAACAGATTTAACTGTGAAGTTCCTTGTGGATGATAGATCCCAATATAGTTCATCTAATCCTATACTATCATTAGGTGGGTAAATGGTCGCAATACTAAGAAGGGCCGGATAAAGCAAAATATAATGAAACATAATCCAATTCTATTGATCCAAATAATTTACAAAATAAGCCATTAGTTTTGAGATGATATCTCCATTGCTAGGCAATGTAGCCAAATTAAACAAATTTGTATGCCTAGCTAGAACATTACGATCGAACCATAAACTTATTCTTTTCCCATCACTAAGAGCCCATAAGAAATTGGGATTAATAAGAGTCTAAATTCCACATATGTGTCTCTATAAAGTAGTACATGAGGTTGGTGTTGTGAGAACACTCCTATGATTATCTAAAATCTTGTATTTTAAGTTTAACAAATTAATATAAAGCTTATTTTTACGAGTGAAAATATCCCAGGTGAGTTTTATATAAAAGGCATCATTAAAAGAGCTTAAGTTTCTAAAACCAAAACCTCATGAGCTTAAGAATTCTATGTCACACAACCAAAGAAGGTTTCCTTTCATTTCTACTATTGCCCCAGATAAATTTATGAACTTCTTTCTCCATATCATTACAAAGAGTGAATGGTATGAAGCAAGTCTGCATGGAGTAAATGGGCATGCCTAATAGCATTGATTGGGACAAAGTGTGACACCTTTTACTTGATTTGAACATCAAACCCAAATGAGGAGTGACATAAAACCTATATTCAAATTTATAAAAAATCATTATAATTTAAAACCTAATTTTGAAACTCGATTAAAACTTTGTAAGACTTTTACAACTATGAATTAACAAAAATCATTTTAATGGCTCTACTATTGAGGTTCTCGTGTTGAAAATTTGGCAGCATAACGACTGTTCAGGGATATTATCCCAAATAGTAACCTATAAAAAACACATTTCTATAATTTCTAAACATTTCAACCTAACTCCATGATCCATCCGATTACTCCAATATCATCATCAAAACATATCAACCCAAACACAAAGAAAAGATATCATGCAATATTAAAAACATACATGCACACTTTAGTTATGTTTATAGACCTGATTTAAAGACTTTACAAAATTATATACAAGTCATGTCTAGGCCTAGTCCCTTAATACATATATGAGTGCCCTTTAATATGTTCATCGCATAATAACTTAAGGAACAACAAAATACCAAAAAGATTATTCACTTCATTTGCTCTTCCAATATTGAGGCTGTAGCTTTAGTCAATTCTTATACCTACATAGCACAAATAACAATGTGCTAAGTAATATGCTTAGTGGTGTTGTAATGCTCGAAAAATCTTGATATTATGAGTAGTACTTCTCAGGATGTGAATAGTATTTTCCTAAGGCTGGGGGTACTAATTCTACTGAATGGAAGTATTAATTATAACATAATTATGGGTAAAATTTGAAGTCAAAATGAAGCCATTTAGGTGGTTAAAAATAACAGTTAAGTTTTACTGTAGTGTCATGTGAATAGTGACATGTTTTAGCTGAACTGTAAAGTATTCAAAAGTTGCTCAAAAAATTTTTGGACTAATACAACCTGATACTCAAAAATTCTAATTAGCCTGTTAGTGTTAGAATTGGAATTTTTAGAGATCGGGAAGTATTTTTACTAAAATTCGGGTTATATGAAAAATGGCATTTTTATTCAATTTTTGAGCTTCGATTTTTAGAGGCTTATGAAAAATTAATTAATTGAATTTTTGGGAGTAGAAAAAAGAAAGTGAGTCTCAATTTTTAAAAATTGGAAAAAAAGAGAGGTATAAAAGGGTCAAAGGATGAATAGTTTTCTTCCTTTTTTGACACTAATTAGTTGACGCCACTCAAGGGGAGAAAGGAGCCATTTTTGCTTCCTTTCTACATTTTTAAGCTTAGTTCTTTCATTTGAGGCCTAATTTTGCACCTCCATACCTCGTATACCTCGATTATTGTATGAATCTCAATTTTAATCTCGATGAATAGTAACTTGAGATTGATCGGGTAAAATTTTTGAAGTTTGATATTTTTTTGATGTTTTCTTGGTGCTTAAGGTTATGATTATGCTTTCGATTTCTCATTTTATGCTTCCATTGATTTTATATAGATTTTTATATATCGAGCCTCTTATGGACAGTTACGAAAATAAAGAGGGCTCATGATAAAGGGAAGGAAAAGGCATAGTCGAGCTCCATAGTGTATTTTGACTCTAAAAAGTAAGTGTAATCGACTTAATTTGTGTAAAATCAATTAATGCCCTATTATGTGAAATTATGTATATGAGTATGTTTAAGTAAAAATGGTAATTAGGTTGTTAAATAGTAATTAAATTGTATTCTAAAATTCATTTGAATGTGATTTAATGCCTTTGAATGTGGTAGATGCATTTAAATGTAAAATAATACATATTGATATATTTATGGTAATATGGTCGAATAGCCTTATATGTGTGTGTGCATGTGTTATGTTATATAATGCATGCTAATTATGATGAATTGAGTTGGATTGATGAATGAAAATATATGAGCATGATATATGAGGTTATATAATGGATAAATGTGTATAAAATGTACATTTGAGGTCATGGCCAAATGGCCATAGGAAGGGGTGTGTGTTTGTATATGTTACTTGAAATGTAAAAGTATAGATTTATGTATGGAAATGATGAAAATGCATGAGGTTGTGCTTTTTATTGGGATGGCCGAATGGACATTAGGCATATATGTGTATATGAGATATGCTTATCGTATAGAGATAAAGTGGTATGAATGCTTAAGTATGGGTATTAAAGTGACGTATATGAATAATGTAAAGAAAGTTGACCAATTATGTGTTTGAAAGCTTGGTGGCCAAATGGCCTCATGTTATGTTCATGCAAGAATATACATTATGCTAAGCATGCAATGGATGCTACATGATCACATGTATGTTATGATCATGAAAATGGCATTGAGATGTTGATAATGTGTATGAGCATATGATGATGAAATATGACTTATTATGTGCCTTTGCATGAAATAATATGCTTGAACACAAAAATAAGTGTAATAACATAATTGTTCGGTTTAGTGTTTTTGACTAAACCAAAGTAATTATAAGCTATTTTAAGCTTAATTAAGATGGTGTAACTAAAACAAATCAGTTAATCACCCATATGAGTAACAACCTAGTTCGGATAGGTTGACCTATTAGCTAGGGGTTATTAGCAGCTGCTAGGGTACTTTGGTGCCTGTATTGATATTTGCTCAGTCTATAGGTCTATTAAATGTTTGATCTATAGGCCTATATTTTTGATCTTTAGATCTATATTAGTAGATGAACTTCGAGTTCATAAATAGTTGTAATGGCCATCATGATATGTTTTTGTCCTTAGATTCATGCTATGCTCGGTCTCAAACTCAAGTTATTTTTGACCTTTAGGTTTCATGCTATGTTTGATCTTCAGATCTATATTGGTAGATGAACCTTCGGGTTTATAGAGATTGTATTAGCCGTCCACCCCTGTTATCTATAGGATATGTGCTCTCACAATATGGGTGGGTTAAATAAATATAATGGAATTTGAAATATAGATTTTATCCAGTGCAAGTGCATGCTTTATGTGTATGCAAAATGTAATTTTCATGTTTAGCATGTGATAAATGTTAAGTTCATTGTGTTATAACATACATGTATGTTATGAAATGGATTATACATATTATAAACTATGCTTATTCATGTTTGTATGATGAGATATAATAAAGGTATGGCATTATTGCAAGAGTTATTTCGATTACACCTCTAAGCTATTAATTAGCACATCATTGTTCTTTACGATGCGTAGGTAAAGAGAATAATTAAGCCGAAGCCTTGGGACATCAAGACTAAGTAGTAAAGCTTATCATTTGGTATAGTTTTGTTGTATGTATTAGATTATGAAATGTATAGCAAAGAAGCACACATATATTGTATATGTCAAGTTATGAGCCTAAACAGTGTTATAATGTAAATGTAAGGCTACTAATGGTTTTGTAACCTTATTTAAGTTCTTTAAACTCTTTTGATGTTATATGATATCTCTTCCTAAGGTTAAGATTGAGTTTTGTGTTGTTGACTGATTTAGAGTGATCAGAGGATCACAAAAGTAATGGATTGTGTTTAAAATGATTTAGAAGTGCTTGTTTTTCATTGTAGGTTATTATTCATTTTTGGGATTGTATCCTGGTACAGTTGTTATGCTCTCAGATTTTCGACACGAGGATTCCTAACTCTATTTTTTTAACTAAGTTTTCAAAAAGTTTTTATTAACCTGTATTTTTGGAAAAGAAAGTATTTTAATAAGAATAAATAATAACATGTTTTAATATGTTAAGAGATAATAGTCTGGATAGCATGCTTGTGTGGACTCTCTCTATTTGGGTTTGGCGGCTGGATTGGGTAAAAGGTGTCATAAGTGTAATCAATATAATATATGCTGACATGCATTCATACATTTATACATTTATCTAATCATGCATTTATTCCTCTTTACATGCATACATTGATATCATACAAGATAAGTGTAAGCATTTATGTTATACGGAAAACATATATATACATCTCATCTCACTATGCCTCATCCTAGTCATGATCACAATGTATACATATACAATATTATTTTGTTAATGTCTCATGTCCAGTAATATCATGCATTACATGTATGGCAACATAACATAAAATATCATATATAGACACATATAAATTAATAGATAATTTAATAATATCAGTATATCATAAATTACATTTATGTTAATAAACTATTAATCTTATTCTTATCATGCTTTATCATCCAATTATTTAATTTGTTTGTCTATACTTAAGATGCAATAGGCTGAAACTAGATAACGGGACTTTTTAGGAACATAAGTTGTATATGTGTGTAGTGGCCCTTTAAGGACCTATACGACCATTGCATTGGCCTTGGTATGTGCAATGGCTCCTCTAAACCTATACGGCCACTGCACTGACTTAGTGGTGTACATTGGCCTTTGTAGACATATCCAGTTGTTGTACTAGCCTAAATATGTGATGATATCTAGATATATGTGTAGTGGCCCACTTAGACCTATACAACAGTTACACCAGCCTAGATATGTGTAGTGGCTCTATGGACCTATACTACTCTTGCATTAGCTTGAGTTATATGTAGTGGCTGCACAAACCTATACAGCTACTACACTAGCCTAGGGCCACTAAGGTACCCTAGCAATGACTATCTGTCCTTAGTTGATTAGTTAACCTATCTAATCTAAGTTGCCTAATTGTATGGGCCAATCACTGTATTTGTTTATGCTTCACCCTCTTAAGTAATTTAAAGTAAGTTTTTATTCTTTATATGGTCAACACATGACTTTGGGGAAAAGATAGTACTTTTAGATAAAGTATTCTTAATTAAGCACTATCCATGCTTTATATGTCCATATACCATTTTATCCGTAAACAATTTATTCATCATATCCATATCTCAATGCTTATCACCATCTCATATGTATCATAACTTTATCAAGGCATTCTTATGTCACCATTCATTTTGTCATGCTTTAATCTTTCATAGCTATATATTTATCATTCATAACCATACATGTATTACATGTAGCACAACTTAGCTCATTAATAGCATACCACTTGGCCATACAATTATCTTATGGCATAATACTTATGCTGACATCTTGTTAATGCCCATGATCAGCTTAAAATATAAACCATCATTTTATGGTCATACTTCAAATCACATATATCATTCATATAACCTATTTTAAGCATATTATTCACTTGACATACTTAATCTTGATCCAACATAATGTAATATCATTATTCAAGCTCATAAAGGCCATTATGCCCATCAATTACATTTTAGCCATCTCAATATTCAAAGGCATCATTCTCATTCTTATACTTTGCTTATCAAGCATAAGCACTAGCATGCATATTTCATCACTCACATAAGCTACATAATCAATTACATACTATACTTACCTATATCATTAAGGCATATATAATAGGATCATTCAGCCAATACATGAATTTTTACATGACTTATTTATCTATTTATTACTAACATAATAATAAACATCTTTAAAACTTCATTACACTAATCTATTTAGTTATCACCAAATTACATGCATGTCACATTAAGCCATAACACATCAAAAGCATGCTTTAGGGACCATTTGGCCAACCCTTAGCACTAACATAATTTAATCAAATCTTTAATTCCTATCATGCCCTCCACCCGATCTGTACACCAGACCCAAACGGGGGATGCACGTATGCAAAATGATATCTAGTTCCGTTATCTAAAAATCACTTTAAATTTAAAGCTTTTATTAGGAAAACATTCCTTGACTCAAATATGTAATAAAACATTAAAAACCTTTTTGGCATACATATCGAGGTAAATATTGAGGTCATCGTGTCAAAAATTCAATAGCATAAAGGCTGTACCAGGACACTTTTTCAAATTTTTACCTACTTAAAAACACTTCTATAATATCAATAATCTCATATGTAACCTAATGGCTCTTTCTAACCCTTCAATCACAACACAAAACACAATGAGCCTCAGGCTCTCCACAATCAACATTATCACATGCAAACTCATTAATCAACACACAAACATGTGAAAAGCATAAAAGCAAAAATTAATAGTTATAATATTTGAGTATAAAAACTTACTGCAAAATGCAGATTAGACCTAATCCCTTTAGGATCACAAGAGCACACTA
>CANXYI010421329.1:0-11390 GCA_948208565.1 Hura crepitans | reverse complement strand
CAAAGTCATAGTGTTTAGATGTGCCAATTAAATGGAACTCCACATATTTGATGTTGAGTACTGTTGAAAAATATAAGAGGGAATGTTATGCATTTGAGGTTGCATAGCAATATTTTAGAGTATAGTCAAAGTTTGATAATCAAGGTGGAATGCCTATTTTTCTAGATCGGTATTTGATTAGGAGAATAGCTTAAATGTTGCATCAATTTTATATTACTACTTTGTGCATTTCTGATTCCATCTATGTCACATCTAATACATATTAGACTAAAATTAGTGACTTGTATGTTAAGTTACTAATTAGAAAACAAGTGGTAAGGGTAAGTTGAAAGATATAGCCACTAAACTATAGAGTAAATTTGATAGGTATTAGGGGAGATTATGATAAGATGAATAAAATCATTTTTATGGCTTCTGTACTTAATCCATGTGAAAATTTTGAACATATGAAGGATGCTCTTCAAATTGTGCATAGGGATAAGAGGGGTAAACACTTATTTGATGGCATTTAAATTGCCATGTCTGAGTTGTTTGAATAGTATAAAAACAAATTTTAGCCTGAAACCAATTCATTAGTTGACCCCCAAAAGACTTTAGTCCTATCTAATACGAATATAAAAGAAAGGGGTATTTTTAAAAAAAAAAAAAAGAATCAAGCATAGAAAAGTAAAAAGGGGACTATTGGAGATAAGAAAATTGAACTAGAATTGTATTTAAAAGAGGTCATATACTATGATGATAAAGGAGACTTTGATATGTTGAAATGGTGGAAGCTAAATTCTGAAAGATTTCTTGTTCTTTTCATACATGGCTTGAGATATCCTAATTGTCCCTATTTCTACTATGGCTTTAAAATCGGCATTTAGCACCAATGGGAGAGTGCTTGATCTATTTAGTAGTTATTTTACTCTCAAAGTTGTTAAGGCTTTGATATGTACAGAAGATTGGCTTCGACGATCTTATGAGTATAGAAAAGTTGAGGAAGATTTAAACATATTTAAAAAGCTTGAAAATGGTGAGTATCTTATTAAATTTTGCTTATTAGACTAATTCTGTATGGTTTGATTTTTTTTACTCAAATTATTAAGTTTGATTTGTCAATTTTTAGAAATGGAAAAATTCAATCAAAATGAGAGTTAACAGACCTAATCAAGTGCAAATATAGGAGCATCATCTAATATGGAATCCATAAATCTAGTTCTAGTTGATTAGGGTCAAGGTAGTTATTAGTTCAATAAAATCAATTCTATTAATATATTTTTCTTTATAATTATATAATTGTGTTTCAAGTATGTATTATATTTGATTCAAATTTTAATGTATAATATTTGTTTTAAGTTATAGGTTTGTTTATTCAAGGATTTAAAGCTTGGAACTTGGAAAAGAAGGTGCAAAATTTTGGAGCATTAAATTGTAATGGACAATTTTAAATGTATTTGTCTAAAATAACAATTTTAGTTTCTTGAATTTTGAAGTAAAATTTTATTGGTTAAATATTTGTTAGATATTTTTATTTTTCAGAGAATTTGAAGTGTAATTATTTGAATATTTGTTAGACAATTATTATGTATATATTGTTATAAGCAAGGATTTTTTTTTTAAATTAAATTTAGGTATTTTGGGTTTTCAAGCTAGGGCTTTATTTATTTTGGGCTTTTTGATTCGAGCCTTGAACCCTAGTTTATATAGATTTAGGTTTTATGGTAGGTTTAAATTTGAGTTTGAGTTTCTTTGGGTTAGATCAGTTTTTGGCCCAACCTGACCCATGCTCACCCCTAGCTATTTTTGCCTAAAGTTTATAAACTCTCTTCCCTTATTCTTTGAATAGATTCACCCAACATATCTCTATCTAAACATTGAGTTAAAAAAACACCAAGTAAGCTGTTGGGGAGGGTGAGATGTCTCAGCTTACCTCTTTACTCTAGTCCACCATTGATGGGCTTTCTCATATAACACAATGCTGCACCTCAGCTTTCTCCTCTAGAGTATAGTGTATATCTTATAGAATCCTTTTTACCTTTCCCAAACCAAACTCAACTATAGATGTATCATCATCCTTCTTTCCTCTAAAATTCTCAATCCTATTCTTGTGGAGCCATTCTCTCATAGTCTTTAGAGATAGAGGAGGTAGAGGTGGAGGTGATTGCGGCTATAGAGGAGGTTGTACTAGTATTGCCCCCATAGCTTGCCTTAAAAGATCTATCACCTACTGAAGGAATGATGCTTGAGCCTAAGCTAGCATCCCATATGTAACTAGTGTAGATGCCAATTATGGAGGTCAATCACCTACACTAGACTAGCTAATAGTCCCAATAACCTCTTCTTAGGGCGATTAAGATCCTAAATCCATGTCAACCTATATAAGAGATAAGAGAACTTGCATCAGACCTGTGTTAAAGTGTTGTGTCGTGTTATGACATATAATAATGCAAAATAAAATAATATAAGGTCATATGACATGCATGTCTTACATACCCTATCATGCTTAGTCTAGCTGAGTCTTTCCTTAATCCTCATATATCATAATACATGTTCTATATCAATTCCTATCTTCATATCCTCTTCCTAGAATCACCTAAACCTAGGCTCTAATACCACCAAATGTAACACCTCTTACTTATTCCTTGAGAGAACTCGATAAAAATATACTATAGCACATATATTAACATACAACAAAACATGCTAACATAAGGTTTATATTACATGAAGAAGTAAGCCAGAAAATTTAGTTTTTATTATTCAAAGAAAACATTTTCTTATTTAGATAATAACCTTTTGATTGATTTAAAATGTTATTATAAGAAGGTCATCATGCCAAAAATTTAGCAACATAATGGCTATCGGGCATTGCCCAAAAATTTTTGACCTATAAGACAACACTTCTAATATCAACATACATCCTCAATATCTGATTTAAAACCTTAATTTCTATAATATCATCTCTCAAAAGTTCAAATTCCACTTGTGACACCCCCTACTAGACTCCCTCCGAAACCCAACAAGTGATGCACTTCCCGCCAAGTCACCTATCTTGAAATTTTCCTAGGTATGAACTCTTTAACACTTGCATAATATTTTATAACTTGATCATATATTGCCTAAATTTCCTATCTATCCCTCAAACATTCTTCCTTATGGTATAATAGACCTAGAAAAATCTTAAATAGACACCCAACATGTTACAGAAAATTAGGTAGCACGACAGCTACCTGGGTGACATCTTGAAAATTTTTCACCTATAAAAGCACTTCTAATATCATATCTATCTAACTCCTATCTCTTAGACCCTTCTGGTCCCTTTAATAACATCATCAACCATCCATAAACACATCATAATTACACAAGGTCTCAGGCCCACAGTCATCAGACACCCATAAAAATACCTTATATAGATAATAGCCCTATTTATTTACATCACACCTACTCTTAAAAAAAATATAAACATAAGCAACTTCCAAACATGCTAAACCCATAACCTATCGTGTTTACATAAGTGCTAACTAACAAAATAAAGAAAAAGACGTCTATGTACCCTTCACAATCTGTGCTGCTACACTACACGATCTTTGAGGCTGGACTGCTTGCCTTTGTAACTTGCGTACCAAAACACTAGTACGCTGAGTATAAAACTCAATGGTGAATCTAATACATTAAAAACATACTACATACAGGCACTCAGATATAATCACAAGCTATAAATTTATATATGCTATGCAGAAATTAAATTTAGGTAAGTGACATTAATTCTAATTAATCAATCTCCTAATTCATTTAATTACAATTATTCCACTATAAAAGTTTCGATTAATTTAATCATTCAGTGATTTGATATCAATTAGGTTTGTACATTAATTTATTTAAATTAATAGGCCTAACTAGATAGACTACACTTAAAGACACTGGACTAAGAGGGAACTGAAAAAATTATGCAGTGGCCTACATTCTAGACCTCGACCGCTACACTAGCCTAGTCTAATAGCAGGGATCAATTCACTTGAACCTCCCAATACCAGATAGAAAATAGCAAGGATCAGTCTGTAGACCTCCTAATATCTTAAACAAATTAACAATAAATCACACTATAGATAGCAAGGATTGGTCTATAGACCTCCTAATATCCAAATAATCAATAGTAAAGAACTTTAGTGGATAGCAAGGATCAATCCGTAGACTTCCCAATATCCAATACCACCATTAAACACTTCTAAATGACAGCAAGGATCTATTTATAGACCTTCCAATATCCAAATAATCAATATTAAGCATCTAGTAGCTGCTAATCCCTAAGTTAACCGATTAATCCATCCAGTGGGTGTCTAACTAATGGACTATCTAATCTTATTTTATGTCTATTTATTTACTAATCATCCTCTTATAATATTTAGAAGTGAAAAATAGACAATTATGAACTTATTTTGACAGTCAAAATTTGACCTGGACAGTTACATGTCATTTTTTGTCCTACCGGACTGTTACATGTCATTTTTTAACAACATTTTTAAGTCCTTTTTGTAGGCATTTATAATTCAAATTTTAGTTCACATCGGGTCATAATTTTAAGTCTAATTACATGCATTTTAAGTACCATTCATAAGACACTTCCTAAATGGTCCATTTAACAGGACAATTATAGGTCATTTTCCTATTTTCATACATAGTTATAGGCCCGTAGCCTCAATTCACTAGGCATCATTTCATGCCAAAACACTTGTCATTAATGGCCATTTATCATGCCATGTTATCAATCTCGTGATGCTACTAAAATTAGTCTAATTTGCCATTTCAAAATGTCATACACATATAGTTCAAATGTCATTCAAGTTTGAGCTAGTTTTAGGTCACTTTTGCCTAAGCTTTCTAAGTCCATTTTCAAGTCATTTTATACCCAAATTCTTAATCCTATTTTCTATACCAAGCCTAACATTTTAAATGCCATATTTCTAGTCAAGATTACCCATGCTTCATGTCAATTCTAAGCCATGCAACATATGCTCATATTATCATGCCAACATGCATATTACTTACCATACCATTCCATACTTACCATGCTACCCCATGGCACACACCTCTTAACCAAACCTAATTTTTAACCATACACATGCATTTGTCTATAAGTTGTCACACATATATGCCATATATCATTATGCTAGTGTATGTATACATGCATATACCTCATCTTATGTATGCCATGCCATTATACAATCCATACATGCCTCGGCCACACATGCCAAGCCATGTCACATACATACTTATCTCGGCCATACATGTCACACATATGTACATGCATTATCTCACCACATTCAACACCTATACTTACATTCCTAGGCCAACACTTAATTTCTATCTTGTTTCACATAACATACATGATTCACATGCCAAAGCCTTTCATGGAACCTCTCAACCACACCACACACTATCTAAGTTCATGCCATTTTACACTATAAACATACACCTATCATTCAATCCCATAACATACACCTTAATTGTTGTCACATACCCTAAATTCACATGCCCTTGTTCATGCTCATACCTCATGGCTATACATAGTGCCATCTATACTCATGCCTTTTCTCCTCACACACATCCATAAACCATTAAAGCTATAACCTACACATCTTATATCATCATAACATGTTGTAACACCTCATGCACACACTCACACTCTTGACCAAAAAGAGGCCTCCACCTTCAATGCAGTTTTTCCATTAAAATAACCCATAAACCATTCCTTTACTATGGAATTAACATCAACCTAGTCTTCGTTCACTGTTACACGTACACTAACCACTAAAACCATGAATTCCATACACCATTCTCACACATTTTACACTTAAAATCACAATGGATGCCTATAACACATTAAATTCACATACCTTATCATCTTTGAAGCTTTTCCTACACCTTAGCACCTTTAATGCCCTTGTTAATCACTAATTCTCCCTTAGCCTCCATATTGCCATACAAGTCCTTGAAAATTCATAGCAAATTCCATGGACCTCCAAATGAAAATCCAAGAATATAAGCACTCTTAAAATGATGAAATCCTTTAGGAAATAAAATAAAAAGGGAAGAAAACCACTTACACACAAACTTGAATTTCAGCCACCCTTTTATGTATATTCAAGCCTTCCTTGAATTTTCTTGACTTTTATGAGCATCAATGGTGACTACCAACTTCATAAATCATTTCTTCACCAATTAAAGGATTTTATGGTGATCATTTGGTGGGGAATAGAGGAGAGAAAAGCTCAAAAATAGGGGTATTAGGTAGTAATGGCATTGGCTGCCAAAGGTGGAGAAATGGGGAGAAAGGTGGAGGGGAGGTGATATGGCATCTTGGTGGAGTGCTTTAGTGGCAAGGGTATTTATATGCATGAGGAGGTGCCTCAGGTGATGACACGTGGCACCTGAGAGCCCCAAAAATCTTAGTTTGCGACTAAAACTTTAGGAAATTTTTAAAATTCACTCAGACCTCTAAAAATTGTCATGTTAGTTTAATAAATCTTTAATTAGGCCTATTTAGGGCCTCACAAAATTTTATACCCAAATTCTATCGATAGGCAGTTAACTAACTGTCTCGATTTATGTGCAAAACTCAATTTTAAAGAAAAATAGCAAACGACCTCAAAATTTAAAAATTCCTTCACCAATGGCCTCAAGGGAATTTTTAACCTTGAGGGTACAGTATTTTCAAGTCTGTCCAGGCACATCCCAGGTTATTCCTGGTCTAAGTCCATCTGAGCCTATAGCTTACTAGATTATAGCTTAAAATAATTTATTGGTTATGCTAAACTTTAAAATATGTCATTTTCATCATTTTCAAGCCCTTCAAAGTTTCATAACCAATATGCCTCGCATCTAGCCTTGTGAAGGTGACCAAGCACACTTTTCAAGCCTTAGAGGTACTATTCACAAAGCCTTGACTTACGAGCATTACACCCCCTAAGTAATGATAAGTTAAACAATAACATCAATTCAAAATTCCATAAGTCACATGCACTCACACATAATATATTCATGATTTGGATAATTATTATTTAGATATAAGGCATCATTATTTTAAAAACTACTACTAAATAAAACATTATACATACCTAAGAATTGCATAATTTATACAATGAAATATTTTGACCATAAAAATTGTAGAAAACTATCTCCTTTATGTTATTCCCATTTATACTATCTAAGGTTAGATCCCACTCTACCTTTTACTCCAAAAAAACTCCCAACTTATACCTACGTGAAGGAAAAACCTTGTGCCTGAGCAAAATCGCTCAATAACATAAGCTACAGTTTAGAAAACTGATAACTAGTCACGTATATAATATAAAAGCTATATATATACAACTTTTAATTAAACATTGGGATTTCAAAACAAAGATTTTATAGTGGTAGTAACAATAGTTCCTTAACCTAAGCATTTTAGAAAATACATGTATGCATCTTCAACTACAAATCCACTCAATTAATTTATACCTATTGTAAGTAGATTATCCATTTCCATTAATAAATTAAGTCAAATGTCCTATTCCAAATCATATATCATACATTCAAATGGGTATATAGTGCTCAATTCATACAAATAAATTTTGAAAATATGTAATACACTTCAATCATGGCATCATGCTTCAGTATGCATAATAGTCTCTTTCATAAATCCTAAAATACCATATGCCTATATGAATTCTTTTCCTTTACATGACATTCTTTGCCTTATTTACCATGGAATTAGCATGAATAATGGATTATAACACATAGAAGTACCTATATAATATAATATGTATGTAGGTATACATCACATACATGATTGATAACTTGACACACCCTTACTCATAAGTATACATTCATGTTCATTATGATTAAATTCATTATTAGGAATTTATCATTTGACATTTTTTATACTTAATATTGGACCATTTCTTCTTAAAAATATTTCTAATGCTCGAGTCTATGATGAGTGCAATAGTATCTTTAAGCTGCTATCTCAATAGTACCTGAAGGTATAAAACTATAGTACATAAAGGTATAAGACAATGGTACTCAAAGGTATAATATGATGGTAGATCTATAAGTGTCCCTTATTAGGCATGCTAAACTATTCTAAGGCCATATGAATCCTAGATAGGAATGGGTTCAATCTATTCTCATGGCATGTCTAAAATTATATACTGGCTCACTTACATTTCATATATGTACATGTTTGACAAAATCAATGTTTCATATACACAATAGCATTTCTTTCACAAACCTCATTTTCCTTAATTTGAAATTAAGTTTATACCATATAAAAACACTATCCCATAAAAACAAGGTACATGATTCCAAGATTTCAAAGGGAATATGCATATATTATTGTCCACAACCAATTGGATGTATATACCTTATTGATCACAATCAGATGCTTTCTTGTATATGTCATTGTAGGCATTTTGAAACATTTAGTTTGAAAAAGTGCATACCTTGACATATTCATGATTTTCAATACAAACTCATATTTAAATATGCATTAGACTTAACTATAACAAGGGAAATCATGTTAATATTTTTATTATACTTATTCATTCTTACAAGCCATGATTTCACATGTAAAAAAGTTTATTTTCCATATTCATTTAATAAATTATCAATTGTCCATATGAACATTTGTTCCATGTTTCCATAATCTCACATGTACATCCTCTAGTCATACAACATGCTCATTACACATATTACATAAATGAAGTGTCATAACACCATACACATTTAAGAATGAGCTCTAAACTCATCATCTCTATTTGTTTAGGCATATGTAAGCATGGTTAATATAGTTCGATATTTACATAAATATAAGTATCATTTTATAAGCAACTCATAATGTAAATACTCACCTCATTAAGCATGCCATTTAGGTCAGTGTATATACATTTGTCGAGTCAAATTATTTTAACGTATCTTGCTTTAAGTACTTAAATTCCATAATATCCTTATTATAGAATTTTGACCACACACAAAGTTAGCAATTGTTCATGTTATATCTTTCATTCATTTATGCCTCATTTTATTTCCAAGTGAACAAAACCTATAAAAAAACACACTATAATCATTAATCAACTTAAGGCCATAATTTGCAATCTAAGTCTTATTTTAGACATCTAATTATAAAACTTTAATCAAATTCTTTATATTGGTTAAGCATGAAATTTTAGCCATGCTATGTTCACTACCCAACAATTCTTTTCCTTGGCCTCTAATTATGCAATTATATTTTATTCCACATCAATTGTATTTCCCCTAATTAATTTCCAATAATGATAGAATTTCATGTATCTAATCTTTATGAACTTTGCGTATGTAAGTATCTTAATACAAATCTCACTGGGATGAAGCACATTGTTATTTACTATTCTATTTTATGTTGATTGATATGCTCTCAACAATTATGTGTATGATCATTATTATATCTATAAATTTCATTTGACATGCTTACCTATGCTAAGAGTCACACATTACATCACTCTTACCTATTTATATTACTTATCACCATGTATAACTGTACAAACACATTTCATATTTGCATAAGGATTTAAATCATGAAAAATTAGTTCACCTAATAATATTTATAACATATAATTGCATTTATAATCAATTAAGCATATATATACATATGCATATGCATATATACACACACACACTCATGAATACCACTTGAAGAATTGGCTCACTTATTTTTGCTTAGCATTATAAGGTTTATTGAAATAAAATAAATCATGATCATAAGCAAAACTATCAAGCTTATTAAGGATACTCTTCTTGATTATAGCTAGAAACCATAAAACTAATTGTCTTAGTAATAGCAACTTTTAAATAACAAGGAAATGTTGGAATACTTACTTCAAAAAAGTCTTTGTTTATCAACTCACTCATATCTATACTCTCTTTGCCTATTCCTTAAGAAGATTTCACCTCCCTTTTTTTTATAAATAAGCAAAATACTACCATCATTATCTTAATTTACATAAACTTGTAAGAGTATGATTTATTAAGATGTTAAAATCCTCATATGCATATATTGCAGGATTATAACCCCCATTTTTCACTTAATTTGCACTCACATTTATTTATAGTTCCTATATATAGCTCACCAATATCCCTTATGTTAAGCCTCCCATAAAATGACTTAAACCATCATATCATTCATCCCATAACCTTTTGCTCCCCTTGTAATAGCATTTCTACCACAAGAATTTCATTTCTTCACCTCTCATTCTTCCCCCATACACCTCTAATCTTTATAGCAACAATTTTACCATTATCTACATAGTTCTATCCCTAATTGGTAGCAACTATCTAGTAAAAGTAGTTCACCTCTACTATCAATTCTTACTCCCCTTATACCTCATTTATAAAAGTCTTAACTAATGCTTTTGTCAATTTCTAACTTGACCCTATCCTAAGTAAAGCTTTAGAAAAAATTTTCTCTACAAATCTCTGCCCCTATAGCAGATACTATACCTATAGAATTTTTGTAGATATCATTACTGCACTTTGGAGCTAATTCCCTTCCTTACTCCCTCAATATATGAGCTCTCACTTGTATCACCTAACTCCCTATCTAAAAAAACTCATACAATAATAGAAAATAAGTACAAGTCCATACTTGCTATCAAATTCAAATTGAATTTTGTAGCGTCACACTCTTTTAACTTTCTCCTCTATTTTATCCTTCTCACTACCAATATTTTCTCAATCAAGTTAGCCATACTTGATACACCTAGCATAAATAAATCTTTGCAAAAATAGTACCCATACTGCCTCAATTCATAGCAAAAGAAGTAGCTAAATAATGCCCTTACCTCTATTTTTGTCAGTCCCTAGCGACCCATTGCCGTCACCAAATTCCTCTCAATATTTGTTGTGTTGGTCATAATTGAATCAAATTTCATTGGTTTCCAAGAATTTCTCTCTATTTAATTAAATCACAATAGGCACTACAAAATCAATTATAGGCACCCTTTAAGCTTCTATCCCTTATCTTAATCCCAATTCTCTAATTCATCATTCCTCTACTTATTTTCTACATTTCAAAAGAGCAATGGGTTCCTAATTCTATTTTCTAGCTGACAATCTAAATTTAAGGAGAAGAATTGATATTTTCATATCTTACTCTTTAGGCTAAAAACAAGATTCAATTTCATGTATCTCTCATCTAAGAACCCTTAATTTCACCCTCATGATCGATTGATTGAACCCTTTTTTTCTAATTATGTTTATGTCCTCCCTTTCTTTACTCTTTAGTTTTAAAAAAATAAGAATTAAGACTTGCTTCATTTAAAAAGAAATAGCTAGGAAGCAAAAGTTCTCTTTTAATCCCTTTTTAAATTTTATTTACTCACCTTTTCTTGTACTCTAAA
>CANXYI010421272.1:0-13465 GCA_948208565.1 Hura crepitans | reverse complement strand
ATTTATGATGAGATACTGATCTATTGATGTTGTGTGCTTGATTGATTAAGATGTTGATTTGTAATGAAAATGTTGGGGATGACTAGAGGATTAGATGGATCCAATAACTATAGTGATATTTAGAATTGCTTTAGAAGTGTTCTTACAGGTTCAAATTTTTTTTTATTTTTTCACCCGAATAGCCATTATGCTACCAAATTTAAGTTAACTCAAAATAAAAATTTACAATTGTAAGTTAATAAAAAGTTAAATGAGAATAGGTTTGAGTAGCATAATGATGGGTGACTTTTGAGAAATGACATCTCTTGTTCATTTCGGCAATGGATTGGGTGACATCTCTTGTTCATTTTGGCAATGGATTGGGTAGGAGGTGTTAAGAATAAGGAGGGAATATATATGAAAAGAAGAATAATATTCTTAGTAAGAAAGATCTAATAGTGATGAATAGTTATTAAATGTCTAGATAATAGATATGATGTATTAATGATTAATACAATAAAGGAAATAAGAGAATAAGGAAGAATGAATAAAGAAAGTAGAGTTCTTAAGAAAACAAAATAGAATAAGGAAATGTATGGGATGTCCAAGTAGAATATAAAGTGGGAAATGAGTGGAATAAGTCTAAAGGAAGAGTTATGAATGTTAAAAGAGTTTGAACATCTGAGATGTCTATCAGTGTCCCTAAGGATGAAGGCTATTTTCCTTTTTGATGATGCATTTGACATTGGGGCTAGGTTATGCATTACTTGTCATATTTGTATATTGATAGCTTGTATAATTGCATCTATATTGCATTTATCATGGCATATGCATAACCATAACTCAAGCATGACATACATTTATCCTTAATATAAAAGGAATTGATAAAACTACACTAATAATGGTGAATAATGAGATGGTACTCCAGGGGATGAGATAAGGGACATTATAAATTAAAATGAGAGGAGTAGAGGAAAAAGGGTAATATCGTTAGATATAGATGGGACTAGTTTTATAGTGAAGTGAGAAATATATAACAATTGTGAGATTGCTTAAGGAATGGATGATAAGCCATAAGGAAATAGAATTAAGGAAACATAGTCTAAGAAGGATGGGCATTACAAAACTACCTGTTAAAAACAAATTATGAGTTATATAAATGCAAGGAGATATGGTAAAGTATAAGGGAATTTGAAATGCCTAAGTGCTAAGAACCCCTAATAAAGGTTTTAAGAGGGGAAGATTAAGGAATGTGAAGTTAAGGGAAATAGGTGTAAATGTCCTTTTGCCATAAGATATGCTAGATATATAAAAGATTGAAAAAAAGGTCTTATTGGGAGTGTATAGTATTGTTTATATAATATACTTTGGATGTGTATGAATGTACCTTAATACCATAAATTGATGATCAATAATGAAATATCTCATTAGCTAAATAGTTAGAAGCTAAGAATTAAACTTTTCTAAACTGTCCCACTCAATTGTAACTTTAGGATAGAAGTAGAAGAAGTGTTAAGAATTTGGTGATAAACTCATTGCTAAATAGAGATAAATATAATATCATTTAAGGTGTTATAATTAAGTGAATAGTATAAAAACCTAAGAATAAATTTGTGGTTAATGATAGCTATTAAACAAATTTAAGTATGGTGTCTTAGGAACTATAGTACAATAAGAGGTATGGAACATCGCTTAGTTGGGAAAGAGATCAAATGATTATAGAATGAATGAATACATACATGAAATGTTAAGAATCACATGATAATAAGAGTGAGAGGAGTATTATATTACTAAGTGATGTTCTAAATTGGGAAAGAGAGTAAAATGAGTTGAGCTCTATTAATTTGTATAAGCTTATGGAAAATACTAGATTAAAAAATAAATTAACTGACCCTACTACTAAAAGTGCAATAAATGTATAACATACACTAAATAATTATATTAGAAAGATCAAAAATTAAATCCTTTCAAGTGATATCAATGTAAGATAGTTAAATGAAGATAGATTTGCCTTGCAATAGGGAATTCATACAGATCATCATAAGAAAAGTTAAGTAATTGAAGAATAAAATGATGTTGTAATCAAAGGTACCATAACAGTAAAATTGGGGCTATGAAAGTTACCTAAGAAATTGAGAAGTGGATAGAAATTTAATGATACCATTAACGGCAATGAGGAAATGTTGAGGTTTAAATTTTTTAAGAGGGGAACAATTGTAACTCTTGTGAGCTTTGATTCAATGAATGGGGTAGCCTGAAGAGCAAATAGTACTCTTTAACCAACTGGGTCCCAAAGAGGTAGCTGAAAGGGGAGTAGAGGTCACAAAATTTTGATTAGAAAAATAATGATGAAAATAAAATAATTAACAATTTTCACTAAACTAAAAAATTATTTTGGGTCGAGAATTAGTGAATAGTGACTTAAGTTGCATTAGGCTAGAAAATGGCCAGGATGTGCTCGGACTAACTCGAAAATAGCATGACTTAAAGCTCAAAATTTCCAATGAGTTTAATAGTGCTGAAATTAGAATTCTTTAAGGTAATTTGATATTTAATCAAAATTTCTTAATTACATAAGTGGATAGTTAACATAGTTCCCCTCAAAATTTGGACATGTGATTTTATGAGTCCCTTAATAGAGTAATTCACCAATTTTGGCATTGATTTTAGAGACACCTATGAATTATGTTTCATTTATGAACTTGAAATGTATATAGAATTAATCTGGGCCGTCTAATTGCCACATGGTGTAATCGGGACCATTATAGTTATAGTATAAATAAATGGTTATGTGTGGAGAGATTTAGAATGGCTAAATGAGCCCATCGACTTCCCTAAATTAACAAAAAACTATCCCCTATGGTTATTTTCTCTCTCCTCCCTTTTTTTTTCCATTTTTGACTCAAAATACATTGAAAACCTTCATATATTATATACAAACTGATCTTCTTAACAGCTAAAACCTAATTCTAGCCTTAGTTTCATTAAAGGAAGTGATTTTGAGGGAGAAATAGAGATTTGAAAGTTTAGGGTTTTGAACCCTTAAACTAAATCGGACAGGAATCGAAAAATTAGCATTTTTTAAGTAACTTATCTGCTCTAGATCACAAATATATTATTAGTTTTGAAATTGGATATTTATATATTTTTCTATAAATTTTTCTAATTTAGTGTGTATTATAAAATTTAGAGATTAATCAAATGCATAGGAACTAGGATAAGGAAAGGCTATAGAATCGATCCAAAGATGACTTAGAGCATCTCTATAAGTGTATTCGATGAAACTTGCACCTCTAAGTGTGAAATGTGTAAATTCCATAATAGGTGTAATAAAGGGTATGTTAGGGTTTAACCATATTTAGGTTTTAGGTTAGCTTAAGTTAACCCTAATTTGATCACTAGGGTATTTTAGGGTTTAAAGAATGACAATCTAATTGATAGAATGGAAAATGGATGAAGAATTGATAAATTATGGAGAATTAAAAATGTGAACTTAATATGGAATAAGTAAAGACATAATGGTAATTTCTTAAAATGTTGTATGATAGGTTTAAGTGAAAAATATGTAATTAGATTTCAATTTTGAGATGTGTAGATTTTTGTAGAATTTTTCCTAATAGAAAACCTAATATATTTGTAGTGAAATGGTGGAATTAATGGTGAAAGAGGAAAGCAAGGATTCTATAGTGCAATTAGAGTATTTTGGAGTCCACTGTAAGTGAATTTAATGTAATATCCATTGATTATTGGTTGGTTGTAACATATGAGTGTGTAAAATTATGTATGGAAGAGTTGCATTAAGTGTATGTGTATACATTTAAAAAGGGTAAATGTGTGTATGTGATATGGTAAACATACTAAACATGAATGTGTGATGAAATAAAGAAAAGACAATGTGGTTGTGTGGAATTTAAGTATGTTTAAATGGTATAGCTAGAAATAAGGTGTATGTATATGTTTGATTAAGTTGTGTAGGTGATATGATGACTAAGTGGTTTGGTAATAAGTGTAATGTGTATGAGGAATCAATGAAAAAAGCAATATAGGATGTCTTTAGTACATGGGCCAAAAGCTACGCATGTAGCATATATGTATGTGTATGTGAATTTGAAAATACATAGTATACAAATGAATGGATTAACTAATGGTGATCAATGTTAGGAAAAGATAATGAGAATGAATGACCTACGGATATACTATACATATAATAACCATATGAATAGTGATAAGGTGGTAAATGTGTGTAAATAGATTACAAGGGGTGAAAGCATGTGTAAACTTATACGTATGAACTAAATTTGATGAAATTAAAGGAATATACATATTAACTAAAGAATGAAAAAATGAATAATATGATAGCCTACTTGATAAGTAAATAAATGTGCTCATAATGATAGTACGTATGATAATTACCTCAATTAACTACGATGAATTAACTCTATAGTAATAAGAGTATAAAATGTATATTGGTATGAGCAAAGTGGAATGGCCAATTTTAATAACTAGTATGATATAATCTAATTATTAAGATATCAAACTATTTAAATACATGATGTTTGTTCAAAAGAGAACAAAATAAGCTATTTTGTATAATGATATTATTGTATAAGAAGGCTAATAAATGATGTCAATGAATGGAAATGGTTAAAAATTGGTAGGACTAAAAGAAAATACCTTATTAAGATTATGAAACTATTAAATTAAAACCTTAAGCAATAAAGAATCATATGTTAATGACTATGAAACGAACATTATGAAAAAAAAACATGAGAACAATTTATAATGAAATTTGAGTGCAGAAGGCTAAATAGTAATGAAAAAATTAAATATTGTAAAAGGACTGATTATGACTGATGGAATGAGATATAAGAAATTATGGCCTATATTAGATGGACCACTTATTAGATAAGTTGATTGGTCAACTAGGGAGTTAGTAACTGCTAAGGGTTTTGATATATGGGGTTTATTGCCTTATTATATGGCGGGTGTAACTGCCAAGGTTCTAATGAGAGCCCTACACATTTTTAGATATTGGGAGGTCTATTAGGGCTAATCCCTACTATCCATTTATGTTGGGGTATTGGGAGGTCCTCTGGGGCTAATCCTTATTATCTCATTTCTTTGCAATATTGGGAGGTCCTTCAAGGTTGTCCCTACTATCCCCTTTATTGGGAGGTCTATTTTGAATGATCCCTGCTATTCAGTATTAGGAGGTTTTACAAGACTGATCCTTTCTAGAAGATGTGTGTATAGTTGTTAGGGTCTATAATCTAGGCCACTGTATGAGATATATGTCGTTATCCAGTGTTAAATAGTTGTCTTCTAAGTATGGGCCTGAAGTTATGATAGATGGTATCATTAAGTAAATGTGATAATAATAATGGATGATATCATTGAAAATGGAGTAATAATAAATAATTATTATAATTGATTATATAACAGCCTACTGACCTATTAGGGATAAGGATAGGACATAGATGTAAATGAATGTAACAATGTGGTATATAATGACTATAAAGGTAATAATATAATTAAGTTATCATATTATCTAGGGTTAAATAATGGTAAATAATTTATCATATGATTAGGTACAAAATAATTGTAATAAACGACACACACTTTATAATGATAACTTATTAATCATGAAACATTAGTAGGATAAAAGCTTGGAATTATAAGAATAAGGTGTAAATAATGACCTTACATGTAAATAGTGACCTTACATGCTAGTGTGATATATATATATATATGTTGTATAATGCATATTCTATTAAATTCACCACTAAGTGTATACTCAGCATGTAAATTTTTCTAATACGTAGGTATTAGACAATAGTTAGCACCATAAGCTCAGCTAGCAGTGTAGTAGGTGACTCTCTAGAGTGGATGTACCATTAGTACTAAGGTGTATAAGAGTTAGGCTAGTGGCACTTATGTATAAGAGAGTTATAGCTTTAAGTGTGAATATGTACAACCTATTAATTTTTGTAATTTTATAACTGGTTTATATGATGAGCTCGATCATGAGATGTATGGTTTATACACTCATGTTTATTTGTGATGAGATACTAATCTATTGATGTTGTGTGATTGATTGATTGAGATATTGATATGTAATGAAAATGTTTGGGATGGTTAGAGGATTAGATGGATCCAATAACTGTGGTGATGTTGAGAATGGCTTTAGAACTGTTCTTGTAGGTTTAAATTTTTAGTTATTCACCTTGATAGCCATTATGCTGTCAAAATTGAGTTAACTCAAAATAAAAATTTACAAATGTAAGTCCATAAAGAGTTAAATGAGAATAGGTCAGAGTAGTATAAAGATAGTGGACCTACAGGAAGTGATGTCTCTTGTTCATTTTGACAACGGATTGGAGAAGAGGTGTTACACTTCCAACTTTGTTTATTTGTACTTTTTACATCTTCGACTCTTAGTGCAATGTCATACACTTTTAAAAATGCTTTCAAAAAGAGATATTGTAATTTGCTAGAGATGTAGGGGAACACATTCTTTACTATGATCCTTACTTGATCATTTTGCTAAGGGCAAGATTTCCATTTGGGCTACCTTATTTCTCCATGTCAACAAGAAATTCGAAAAGGTTTCATATGTCTTTTGCTTTCTAAGTTCAAGATCATGTAGTGAAATATCTATATTAGTATTAAAAGCACTTGGTCTAATTTTGGATGATTGCCTCATCTAGCTTATAGAACAATTTTACTGGTGCACTTTCTAATGATAATGCAAACAAGTTTGTGATTTGTTCAAACCTGTTGTTCCTATTATGGAAGCATATTGCATTACCTGTATTTGAAGGTCTCTTTTGCCATTAATTTTTGGTAGTTTAGGTATCTTAAATTTGCTTGGAAGCATAGCTTTACTAAATATAGTGAAGGACTTTAGATCATTTAATATGGTATTCATATGACCTTGAACCAATTTCCTTAGCTTATCTATCTCATTCATAACCTATGCGATGACTTCTTATTTTCCTGCCTCAACCTCTCTTTCTTTTCTTTGGTTCACATAATTCTCTATGTCTTCAAAGTTATCATTGGCTTTTTCAATCCTGTTCTATTTATCTTTGCTGGCTCTACCCTTATCTATCCCAAGGCTAGTTTTGATGGCATTTAGTTGGGCATTCATTCTTTCATCTAGTGCTTTAGTGTGCGCATTGAGCAATTTGTGCCAAAAATTGCATCAAGTCTTCATTGACTACAATGGTATTTAATATATTTCTTTCCAACTATCAACCTCTATTCCAAGTCTAAATACATAAAGAGAATATGTTAATTATATTATTTTTTTTAAAAAAAATATTTTTATCCTAGATTAGTCTATATGTATCTATAAGGAGTTAGGGTACATCACAACAAAAGCGTCCTTCCAACCTTATCACACCTATATAACGGTAAATTCATTCTCTATCCTAGCTGTGTTTAAATTCACATACCAATTGGGATATCTAAATTCCATTCATGGCGTGCTACCTATTGAATTTGACTTCTAGATAATTAAGTTTATTTGATGTATGCCATAACCTTTTCTCATGGGAAATGGAAAGATGAATAATTTTGCTTATAGCCAAAAGGCGCTTATAAAGGACTTCAAATTGACTTAATTAACAAAAATTCAAATTCATCACAACAAAAGGTACCTAGGGATGTATCTAAGGTTTTATCTTATATGCTAGCTTTAAGGTTTAGACATGGACTAGTTGGAATGAAACTTGTATGTGCTATTTCATGTTGTCTATGAAAGGTGACTCTCACAGTTTCAAAGTTTAATATAGGTCCTACCAAATAGATTGATGAATGAGTTTTAGGTCTTAACCATACATTGAGAAGTGTGATATTATTTCTCCTTAGTGGAGTTGCCATTATAAGCTAAACATGGCTCATGATAATAGGGATTATTATGAGTCGCCAGTCAATGCTGATAGAGAACTAACAAACTTGATGTAAGTGTTTCAACCCCAAATAGAGACCATGTCATTGATCATCAAAGAACTATATTCATGGTTGACACTTAATAATAATTACATCTAGTAATCAATATGCATTCTCCCTATTAAATAGTGAAACCATGCTCTCTAATGCAAAATGCAAGTTCTTAAGATCTAAATTCACATCAAGCACATAAACATTATTATTGCAATAAAATAAATAATAAATTTGTAATAAAACATGCTATGGGATGTTAGTAGATATAAATACTTCAATATGTAATTTAATTCTCTTAGAATCATGCTACTATTCTTATATGAGTTGGAAAACATGTTTATGCCTTCAAACATGATTTATACTACTTCTAAAATGTTGAATTATGCAAACAATGTTAAAAAATGATTTCATCATGAATATTTGAAATTTTAATCATAAAACTAATTTTTAATGCAACTAAACCTATATACATGATAAAAACATGCTATTAATAATGAACAAAACAAGTTATGGTCCTCAAAAATTATCGATAATGAAGCTTCAAGCTCACAAATGAATTGCACATGAAAAAATACCTAGTTGGTTGGTTAACTCTCCTCTCAAATGGAATAACTACTTCTAAAGGTTCATAATATTTTGAATGATTCAAAATATTGTTTACTGCTTCAGAACTTATTAAAGCTCTCAAGGATTTTGAAGAAAACACTTGATTTGAGCAAATTCTTGAATTGCGTGATTGATTAACTCTTTTGATCATTGGTTGGTGTTGGTTTGTAAGGTTTTCATAGGTGTTGATCCTACGGAGTTTTATTCACTTTTTCCATCTACTTTCACTATGTCAAGTTGATTAGAATGTTGCTACTTCAGTTCTACCCAACTTTTATCAGTTCTACCCAACTTTTAGTTTGATTTAGAACAAGAGTCTGCGATTTTTATTGGACTTCTAAAGGTATAGTCACATGACTATTATAAAGAATCACATTATAAATATAGTGGTATGATGGTTCCTTTGAGGATAGGCTTAATTTATTCTTTTTTTCCTTCATTTTGGATTGTTCTTGAGTCTTTTTTCTCTTTTCTATTTTCTCTTTAGGGATCTAATGCCTATTTTACCCTTGAGTATGGCTTTCCTTTCTTTTGGTATTCCTTTTGTGTCAATTATCCATTTGCTATATTTATGACTTTAGTTATCATCATCAATCTTTTTAGGATTTAAAAGCTAGTGCTTATAAAAACCTGCACCTGACTTAAAGCATGCATTGCATAATTTTATATGTTTTTTAAGATTTTTATACCTAGTTTTCTTTATAGATCTTTTAAACTTTATGAGAACCATATTTTAAGCTTTTAGTTATGAAAACTTATAATTTTACCAATTTGAATGCTAAATTTATAATGAGTTTTCCCCATATTTTACTTCTAATTTTTTTTGTTCTAAGACTTATGTGTAGATAACAAGCATGTGATAAGATTATATGTAGGAGAATATGAGGTATGAGTGGGTTATTATGTGAATGAGATCATATAGTGTACTTAGTGCCTAAGGCATATAATGTGGCACTCCTCCATCTATTAACTTCAATCAATGGGAGGAAGGGAATCACATTGTATGATTTTAAAGCTTAGTTCAGGCTGTTCTCAATTGGGTAGCCAAGTTAAGGCTATTCTAGTTTAAGTACCTTAGTTTAGGTGGTTTTGGATTAAGCAGTCGATTAGGCTACACTTGACCTAGGGTCATGTGTCCATTGCATTTTTCATGCCATTGAATATCATGTCTTAAATTATAGTCACTCATGTAAGTGCTCTCTATTGACTTAGGTACAAATGTCAGATCATTAAATTCATGCTATTAAAGATGAGGTTTAAAGCTGAGCCCTAATAAGCGGGGATGATTATGAAGGGCTAGTCAGCTCTAACCTAGTTCTAAAGGGGGCATAGGTATAAGATTAATAGGTGATGCTCCCTACTTTGATAGATTTTTTAAGGCAAGCTATAGGAGTAATACCTCAAGAGGTTTATAATAGAGAGGTTGTAGAAGTTTAGTGTGGAGGAATTTTATGGCTTTAAGTTAGATGATTTAGCTACTGCAAAGTATTAGCTAGATTATACTTTGAGAGTTGTGGAGTAGATGGAGTGCATGGATGAGGAAAGCCTGATTTATACCAAGTCTCTAGGTAGAAAGAGGCTTACAATTAATAGATAATGTTTATTAAAGGAAAGCCAGCTAAGATTGTCACTTGGGAATTCTTCGTAAAAGAGTTTAAGAAGTTTTATATCAGTGAGACCTACCGAAAGGCTACATATAAAGAGTTCTTATAGCTAAAGTAGAATTAGATGTCTATGTCAAAATATGAGAAAGAGTTTTAGAGGCTATTAAAGTATGCTAAGGATATGTATGTGATAGAGGCAACTAAATGTAGGAAGTTTTAGGCTGGGTTGAACTATGAGATTAGGTTTCATATGGCTACCCAATACATTATAGATTTTTGCATTAACTACTGCAGCCCTCGAGATTAAGGAGATTAATGAGGTGGGTCAAAGATAGAAGAATAGGGAATAGAAAAGAGCTCAAGACTAGATGAGTACACTTTTTGTTGCTAGCAAGGAATAAAAGGATTGACCATTCAGAATCATACACAAGGGGAAAGTTAGAGGATTGTTCTAGGAGATTCCTTTAGGTACAAGCCATTTATGGAAGATCATGGTTTTACATCTATGGCAAGCATTGTAAGATGGCTATTAGAGATGTATTGGTGTAGCTTTGTGATTTTTATGGTAGGTGTCATGGTGCAATGTGTTAGTGTAAGACTGGTGGATGCTTTAAGTGTGGAGCAATATACTAAAGGCTTAAGGATTGCCCTAAGAGCATTGAAGAAGAGAAGCAATAGACATAGAAGACTAGGGCTATTACTCTAGTTGAGAGAAGGCTTGAGAGATAGGAAAGCACCAAAGCACCACAACGAGCCACTTTTGAGACTATGCAGAGGCTAGAGGCTTGAGCTCTAACTCACTAGTATAACAAACAAGCTTGTGAGGATAAGGATACACCTAATGTAATTATTTGTATATTTTTTCTTTATAATTCCTCTATACGTGCATTAATTTATTCTAGTTCCACTCATTCATATGTTTGTACTAATTTGAGTTATAAATGGAACTTAGAACCTAAACACCTTGAGTATGACTTTTAAGTAACAAATCTTTTGGGCCATATTGTGATTATGAGTAGAGTGTTTAAGAATTTTCCTTTGAGATATCATGAGTTTGAGTTTGTTCCTGACTTGATTAAACTACATTAGATGAGTTCGATGTGATTTTAGGGATAGATTGGTTATATAAGTATCAGGTTATAGATGAGCTTCGATAGAGGAGGTACTTCATAAGGGATTTCTATAGCCATTTAAAAGCATGCATTCATCTACTTATTTAAACATGTGTTTAAAGATTATGTATTTTATTTTCATCTCAAATTTTTTGTAAACACTTTCATAACTATGTTTTCCAATTTGTAAAGTTTCATGACTTTTATCAGTTTAGTGGAAAGTTTGATTAATATGAGTGTTCTTAAAATGTTATACAAATGATATTATAGAATTTGAAAATGGATGAATAATAAACATATGATGTGAACATATTATGAGAATGTGACATGTACAGGTTATAACACAATGTGATTGTGTTCATATAGTGTTTCCAATGCCTAAGGCACATAATATGGCACTTTTCTATCTAAGGACATTGGTCAATGGGAGGAGGGGCATCATATTTATGTTATACCATATTGTATGAAAAAAACCATACATTTCATAGTCCAAATCTCCACTATTTATACCCTAAGGTTTCTATAACCAGACTATAAGTAACTCGAATAATATTATTTAAAACTAAAAAATTTTAGGGCAATGCACCAATCAACGAGAAAAGGTGTGTCACATTTTTTAGTATTAGAGCCTAGTTTTAAGTGCTTTTAGATTAGGCAGTTGGTATAGGCTACACTAGACCTAGGGTTATATATCCATTGTGTGTGTGAGTGTGACTATATTTGTGTGATTGAGGTGTGCATATCATTGTATTTCATGCATATAAGTTGTAGTCACTTATGTAAGTTCTCTTTGTTGATTTATATGTGCGATATTTCTAGTGATTCAAGAAAAGCGATTGTGAAGGAAGTGGAGAGTCAAACCTATTAACTTAGGATGATTTAGAGGGGCTTATTGCCTCTAATCTAGTACTGGAAGGACCTCAGACCCAAAATCAATAGACAGTTACCTTGATCGAGCTACTGAGGCAAGTTATTAGATGGTACATCATCAATAGCCTTCACCACCTCAGCCACAGCCAGCCCCTCATAGGAGATTTATTGTAAAGATACTCTAAAAGTTCAATATGGAGGATTTTTGTGGCCTCAAAAAATATATGTTAGTTGTATGCCTTAGAGCTCATGTAATAAAGACTATTTTCATATACATTTAAACTACATTAATCAACGGAATAGCCATTCTTTATATCATGGTACTTTTATATACTACTTAAAATTGCTTGAAATGTCTTAAACCATGTTATAAAGTCTCTGGTATACAATCATAATGCATAAGAAATCATGAAGTTTCATTATGTGATATTCTTATTACATGCAAATGTGGTAATACCAAAAGTATTCATGGTTATATTATTGACAAAGTGGGACATTGTTAATGCAAATAGTTCAGCACATGTTATACTTCTTGACTAAGTCAAGTAGTAGTTCACACACACTATAACGATAAAGATGCTTAAAATTAATATATGGATGCTTGCTTAAAAAGCAAGTTCATGGGAGACCTAACATGGCATCTTCACATGGATACTTAATCTTTGTCAATAAAAGCATCTTATCGTATAAGTTGTGCAAGTATCCTTAGACTTAAGACCACTAACTATCTTAAGTGTGGAGTGACATACTTCGACTATGGTGCTTTTACTTAGAGCAAGAAGTATAAATAGCTAGGTTCTTAGATATGTCATGAAATACTTAAAGATAGGGTAGTGGTTTACAAAGGATTCACCACTCTAAATTATAGTGGAAAGTTTATCTTGTAGTTCTAATGAATTATCTTTATTCCAGAAACTTCAGAAGTAAAATGCCAAGTGTGAATGGGATTCACAAAAGGCATTTTTGGAATAAAGATAAAACTAATGGAACAAACATATTCACAGCTTAATCAGACATACTTAGGCATTAAGTTGACACAAGTCCATATTCAAACCTAGATAAAGGATGGTGAAAGGAGTTTATTACACCATAACTAAATATGGAATTGTTAAATCAAACCACTTGACTTTAGATTCTTGGTTAGTGATGATGCATGGCTAGATGCCTTTCTTGACTTATACATAAGTGAAATACTAATTGGGGAGTTAATATTGATTTAGTGGGATTAAATCATTAGAGTCCCAGTTGGACTAAGACTCTAATTCACTATGTACTACCAATATGCTTCGAAAACCCATATTATCATAGCATAAATATTTGAAGATGAGGATCACTTAATCAAGTATT
>CANXYI010421246.1:0-22944 GCA_948208565.1 Hura crepitans | reverse complement strand
GTATGTTGTATGGAATTGCTTGAATTTGGTGTATGCATGGTAATAATGTAAAATGGTGTTATGACAATGTTAATGGCATCAAAATAATAGGTTTGGCATGTTAAATTGGGAAGAAATTCACATGGATTGGTGTGTGCATGTTATGGTCGAATGGTGTGTGTAATGGGTTATGGTAGGTGTAAACATGTGTATGGTAGGTTATGTGAGGGAATGGCATGAAAATGGAGTGTAGAAATCATAAGTGAGAATGAGCAATAATGGTGACTTATCTGGCATGAAAATGGCTTGAAATAGTAACTTATTTGGTTGGGTATATTATGACTTGAAATAGGGTATATTCATGTACTTTATAGTGTAGACATGGCATATGTAAGGATATATGAAGAAATGATGAAAAATTAGAGTGGGTATAGATTGATTTACGAAGGGTATGAAAAATAGAATTGACCAAATGAATAGTGTTAGTTGCGTAAAATGACCATATGAATAGTAACTTTGCGACCATAGGCAAATTGTGGTATTTTGTGTTCATTTCATTATAAAATGTAGCTTAATGGTATAATAGACCTAGGAAATAATAAAATTGAGATGAATGATCACACATAGATAATTGGCCTATCAGTTAGACACCTACTAGATGGGTTAACCGGTTAACTAGAGAGTTAGCAGCTGTCAGGTAGTTTGGTTCTTATGTAGCCACTGTTGTGTGTTGGATGTGGTGGGTGCACACACCAAGGTTCTGAGAGGAACCTTGCATAGTAGGGTATTGGGAGGTCCATTTGGGCTGATCCCTACTACCTTTTTTATTGTCTGTGGATATTGGGAGGTCCCATGAGGCTTATCCCTATTATCCACCTGTGATTGTTGTTGATGTGACTCAGAATATTAGGAGGTCCCACGGGGCTGATCCTTACTATCCCATTTATAGAATTGGGATTGATCCCTACTATCTGCCAGTCTGATATTAGGAGGTTTACGAATTGATCTCTGCTATCGGGCGAGGTTGGTACAACTATCAAGGTCCAAAATATGGGCCACTGCACAGGATAGTTCCCATTATTTGGTGTTTTAAAGTGTTGTCTATCTATCATAGGCCTATGTCAAAACAAAATGGACTGAGAGATAAATAAGTAGACTGAACTTAATAGTAAATTGGACTTAGAAGAAAAGGGAAGTTGCTATGTGTGTTGTGTGTTGCATGTTATATGTACGCATGTCTATGACATATTATATTTGGTCTATTCCACCGCTGAGTTTTATACTTAGGTGTTGGTGTTCTGATGCATAGGCTATAAACATTAAGAGACAACTAGCTTCAGATGACCATAGTGTAGCTGCCTTTGAGTCTCTTGGTATATTTTGTTTTCTTTTTGAGTTATTTAGTACGCACTCATGTATATTAATATAGTATGGGTTATGGGTTGTATATTAAACTGAGGTTGATAAACTGATGTGTATGTATAGTTTTGTATGTAAATGTAAATCTACTTGCTTGTATATGTGGGTTGATGGGTCTGAGATCCTGTGTTCTATGATATGTGTGTGATGCTATATAATGTTGATTGTGCTGTGGAGGACCAAAAGGGTCCAAAGATGAAGGGTGAAGGGGAGATGTCTTCAGAAGTGTTTTTGTTGCAGGTTAATTTGGGATTTGTTACCTGGGTAGCCATTATGCTGGCCAATTGTCTATGAATGTTTGGTAAACTAAATTTGGGGTTTTAGCACACTAAAATAGGCAGTAATAAAAGGACAAATATTCAAAAGGGGAAAATGGGTAGTCTAGGTCAAAGTTAGTCAAACTTGGGTAGAAGTTAAATGAAAGGCTCCTAGGGAAATCCAAAGATGGGTGACCTCATGGGAAATAGCACACCTTGCCTATTTCATGTAGAAATGGGTAGGGGATGTTACATTTAGTGGTATCAGGGCTTGGTTTAGGCATTCTTAGGCATCCTATACATGAGTGCTTAAGTCGAGGATTTTGTTTTGAGTCAAGCTACACTGTTTGAAGCTGATAATTGTTTTTGATGTAGCTTAACACGATGAGTGAGCAGACCCCACTTGAGTGAGGGGAAGAGGTGGCTAGCCATGCACCTACTACATTACATGGACTAGAAGTGAGTGCAGCCACTCCAGAACCAAGTGATGCTATGCACCGATCGCCACCTCAGCCTTAGACACAGGCCTCACCAGCCTTGCTGCAGCAAATAGTAGACCTGCTGAGACGTACTACTGCACCTCTACCACCACCACTAGCTCCAATTCCTGTTGCCCTTCCTCTACCTCTGCCAGCTCCCCCAACATTGTAAAAGATGTATTTGGAGAGGGTTAAAAAGATGGGAGTTGTGGATTTCTTAGGTATGAGGGAGGATGATGCAGCGAAAGCAGAGTATTGGTTAGAGCGGACCACCAAAATATTAGAGCAGTTAAAGTGCTTTGATAAGGAGTGTTTGAAGTGTTCCACATTTTTTTTAGAAGAGGAGGCTCACCATTAGTGGGATAGATTGAAGAAAAGAAAAGCAGCAGCTAAGTTAACATGGGAATTCTTTTTGAAAGAATTTAAGAAAAGGTATATTCCTAACTCTTACAGGGATAAGAAGCGGCATGAGTTCTTTGATTTGAAGCAAAGAAGGAGATTAGTTTCTGAGTACAAGAAAGACTTTGTTTGCCTAAGTAGGGTTGCAGCTGAATTCCTTCCAAATGATAAGGAGAAATGCAAGAGGTTTGAAAAGGGCCTCAATATGGAGATAAGGATACAGATCTTGACCCCAAAGATTAGAGACTTTTTTGTGCTAATAGCAGTAGCCTATGATATGAAAGAGATGCTACAAGAGAAGAGAGAGTTGTTTTAGAAGAAGAGGCCATTTGTAGCAAGCCAGACTAGTTTAGCTCCAGATAGGAGCAAAAGGCAAAGGGACTTCTAGCCTACCTAGTAGTTCTAGAGGCAGACAGGCTAGCAGTCATAGAGGTAAGCCCCATCACAAAGGACTGGTTAGGGTTACTCTCCTAGACCCCGACCGCCTCTATCATAATAAGCTTCTAGTGCACCTGTATCCACTACTAGGAGTGCACCCCCGACTTGTGGGAGTTGCTAAAGGAAGCATTAGGGCCAGTGTTCGCAGTACAAGAGAGGCAAGTGCTTCATATGTGGGGCTTAGGATCATTATCAGAGAGAGTGTCCTTAGAGGCAGGCAGAAGCTATACAGACTCAAGCCTCAGTGGTAGCCATAGCTGGTAGACCTTTGAGATAGTTGAGATAGGATCAACTGACCACCAGCCAGAGGGGTAGATCAAAGGCGAGAGCTCTAGCTTAATAGTACTCTATTTATGCCTAGGAGGAAGTGAAGGCTCTAGACATCATTGCTAGTGCATTTCTTTTATTTGATGTTCCTATACTAGCTTTGATAGACCTTGGATTTACATACTCATACATATGCACTACACAAGCATGAGATAGAGGACTTGAACTAGAACTTATAGACTTAAATATTCAAGTGAGCAATCCTATAGGTCAGAGTGTGACATTAAACATAGTTTATAGACACTGTCCTCTGATGATCTATGATTAGACCTTCCCAACTAATTTGATAGAGCTTCCCTTCCATGAGTTTGATGTCATACATGGTATAGATTGGCTATCAGAGTATAGGGCAATAATTGATTGTGAAAAGAAAAGGTTAAGTCTATAGACCACAGATGGGCAATAGGTGATTGTTATGGGTAAAAGAAAATCCCTGTACAATGTGATTTCAGCTATAATAGCTAAAAGACTCATTCAGAAGGGATGTGAAGCCTTCCTAGCTTTCATTATAGATACTAGTGTTCAGGCCCCTAACTTGGATTAGATACCTATTGTGTCTAATTTTCCTAATGTGTTCCTAGAGGAGTTGCCAAGATTGCCACCACATTAGGAGCTATACTTTGAGATTGAGACCTACCCTGGTGTGAACCCAATATCTATTACTCCTTACAGGATGGCTCCAGTAGAATTGAAAGAATTAAAGGTGTAGTTACATGAGTTGTTAGATAAAGGCTTCATTAGGCCTAGTGTCTCCCCTTAGGGAACTCCTATATTATTTGTGAAGAAAAAGGATGGATCACTCTAATTGTGCATTAATTATAGGCAATTGAACAAGGTGACAATTAAGAACAAGTATCCATTGCCTAGGATCAATGACCTTTTTGATCAGTTATAGGGTGCTAGTGTCTTTTCTAAGATAGAATTGAGGTCAGGGTACCATCAGTTGCGAATATAGGAAAGTGATATTCCTAAGACTGCATTCAAGACATGTTATGGGCATTATGAGTTCTTAATGATGCCATTTGGGCTCACTAATGCCCTGACAACCTTCATGAATTTAATGAATAGGATCTTTAAGCCATACTTAGACCAATTTATGGTCGTGTTTATTAATGACATTTTGGTGTACTTTAGAACCTAGGAGGAATATGAACAACACCTCCAGTTTATGTTGCAGACATTGAGAGAGAAGTGACTGTATGCTAAGTTTAGTAAGTGTGACTTCTAGTTGGAGGAAGTAGCTTTTTTTGGGTCATATTGCATCAGCTGAAGGTATCAGGGTGGACTTGAGTAAGGTTAAAGCAGTGTTGAAGTGGAATCCTCTTAGGAATGTGACTAAGATACGGAGTTTCCTAGGATTGGCAGGATATTATTGAAGGTTTATGAAAGGTTTCTCAATGATTGCTACTCCACTCACAATATTGACAAGGAAAGATGTGAAGCTTGAGTGGGATGACAAGTGCCAGGCTATCTTTGATAGATTGAAGTGGATGTTAACAGAAGCTCATATCCTTACCCAACCAGAGTAGGGTAAGGAATTTGTGATCTATAATGATGCATTACATAATGGTCTTGGCTGTGTGTTGATGCAAGAAGGGAAGGTAGTTGCTTATGCCTTTAGGTAGTTAAAGCCTCGTGAGTGGAATTACCCCACCCACGACTTGGAACTTGCTATAATTTTATTTACTTTGAAGGTGTAGAGACATTACCTGTATGGAGACAAATGCTACATCTACACTAATCATAAGAGCTTAAAGTATTTACCTATACAGTAGGAGCTGAATTTGAGACAACGGTGATGGATAGAGTTGATCAAAGACTATGACTACTTGATTGACTACTATCTAGGAAAAGCTAACGTAGTTACAGATGCTTTGAGCAGGAAGCTGATAGCTACCTTAAAGTTGATACATGCTAGAGTGGAATACACAATAGAAGGTGTAGTATCGGCTTAATTACAAGTCAAGACTGACTTTAGACAGCAGGTAAAGGAGGCCCAGATGAAATATGCTCAGATGGTATAACTTGTGAGTAAAGTCAAATAGGGGAAGGCAGTAGGCTTCGAGTTAGATGGTGATGGGAACCTATATTATGAGAATTGGCTGTGTGTCCTAGATGTAGATGAAATGAGATTACTGATTTTGAAAAAAGCTCATGAAGCTCCATATTCTATAGACCCAAGAAGCACGAAGATGTAACTTGGGTTGAAGTCTCATTATTGGTGGTCAGGAATGAAGTGAGAGGTAGTTGAGTATGTGGCTCGTTGCTTAACTTGTCAGTAGGTGAAGGCAGAACACCAAGTTCCTTCTAGATTACTACACCTATTTATAATTCTAGAATGGAAATAGGAGAAGATCACTATAGATTTTGTCATGGATTACTATTGACTAGAAGTAAGTGTGATGCCATTTGGGTAATCGTAGATCAGCTGATGAAGACAGCTCACTTTATACCTATACGGATGGACTACTCCTTGGAGAACTAGCCAGATTATACATTGATGAGATTGTGCAGCTACATGGAGTGCCAACAGCTATCATCTCAGATAGAGACTAGAGATTCACCTTCAGATTTTGAAAGAAGTTGTAGGAAGCTTTGGGTACTCGATTGACATACAGTACAGCCTTTCATCCTCAGACAGATGGTCAATCTGAGAGAGTAATACAGGTGCTAGAAGACATGCTATATAGCTGTGTCATCGAGTTTAGAGGTAATTGGGACCAGTATTTGGCATTGGCTAAATTTGCGTACAACAATAGTTATCAAGACAGCTTAGGTATGGCACCATATGAAGCCTTGTATGGTCACTGGTGTAGAACTCCTCTTTGTTGGAGTGAAGTGGGAGAAAGTAGGGTAGTTGGGTCTGATATGATTTGAGATGCTGAGGAGAAAGTCAAAGTTATCAAGGAAAGGTTGAAAGCTACCTCAGATGGACAAAAGTCCTATGCGGACTTAAAATGAAGAGATATTGAGTATGAAGTTGGAGAACGGGTGTTTCTGAAAGTATTGCCATGGAAAAAGATGCTCTAATTTGGCAAGAAGGGAAAGCTTAGTCCAAGATTTATCAAGCCCTACAAGATCATAGAAAGACTATGTCCCTTGGCAAATAGACTTGCCTTGCCACCTGAGTTGTAGCAGATACATGATGTCTTTCATGTATCAATGTTGAGGTAGTATTGATCAGATCCATCGCATGTGATTACTGCAGAAGAGATCCAAGTTCAGCCAGACTTGACGTATAAGGAGGAACCATACTAGACAAAGAAGTGAAGCAGTTGAGAAATAAGTCAATTCCATTGGTAAAGGTGTTATAGAAGCACCACAACATGATGAGGCGACGTGGGAGAGCGAGGAGCAGATGTGGATGCAATACCCTCACTTTTTCAGTACAAGTAATTTCGAGTAAGAAATTTTTAAGAGGGGAAGGATTGTAACGCCCATAGGTCAAGGTCTTATGAACAGTACCTTTTGGGCCCGAGTGATGTTCCCTACAGTGCAGGGCATCGCCACGAGTCTAACAAGGGGTGTATTAGTCATAAAACTTTGACTAGCCTAAAAATGGGTTAAACGAATGAAATTAAAAATTTAGCAAAACTAATAAGTCATTTTGGGTCGAGAACTAGTGTATGAGGAGATAAAATGAGTTTGTGTCGGGACAACCTCAAGATGTGCCTAAATGAACTCGAAAATACCATTCCCTAAACCTCAAAAATTCCAATCAGTGTGATGGAGAAGTAATTTTAATTTCTGAGGTCGTTAGATATTTTTTCTGAATATTTTATTCTAGCAGGTGAATAGTGCCAAAAAAATCAATTGTTGACTTTTGACTTGAAATTTTATGTGGCCTTTAGTTACACTAATTGAGGATTTTTAGAACTAAAATGAAAATTTTTAGAGTTCCAAAGAATTTTTTAGGAATTTTTGAAGCCAAAAATGACATAAAATGAATATTAGCCAATAAATTGCCACATGTTGCGATCCAAGGTAGCCACCTAGACCTATATAAAGGGTTACACATGTGAAGTACTCACAAGTCCCAAGAGGTCTTCTTCAACCTAGAGAAATACCCTAGGCTGATGCCATTATTCTCTCTCCTCTTCACATTTTTTTAATTTTCTCTCTCCTTTCTCCTCTAAACCCCTTAAAAATTACATGAAATCAAGCCTCTATAGTCTTTAGACTCTTATTCCTCAAACAGAATTTAGAAAAAGGGTGTAGATTGGGATATATGTCACTTGTGTGAATAGTGACATTTTCTTATGTAAGTGTCCCAAACCCATTTTGTATTTTTGATATAGGTAGATTAAGGTATTCTAAGAATAACAATATTTTTAGATTTCAATTTAGAGCTATAGTAAATTTTTGAGAATTTTTCTAAGAGGAGATTCTTGTATGTTTAAGGGTTAAAGATTCAAGTGAGGGAAGCCAAGCTCACAAGCTCCCAAGTGGTAGAGGAAATGGTGTTTCCACACACTATGTATCTGGAATACACTCAAATTTAATATGTCTTTATGTTTGCCATGATTATCTGTATGTATCTTGTATGGAAGTGCTTGATTTTAGGTGTATGCATGGTGATTAGGTAAAATGATGTCATAATATTGTTAATGGCATTAAAATAATAAGGTTGGTATGTTAAATTGGGAGGAAATTCACATGTAGATGTGTGTGTATGTCTTGGCCAAAATGTGTGCATAATGGTTGATGGTATGTGTATAAATAGTTATGGCATATTATATGAGAAAATGGCTAGGTTATGAAAAAAATAAAGTATAATTGGGAGTGAACATTTATAGTAACATACATGGCATGAAATTATGGTGATTTGATAACTTAATGGTATAAGGGTATAATGATTAGTAATATGGCATGAACTTGTATCTTAAGGCATAAATAGGGTATTTGAATGGGCATGTGGAAAAGGGATGAATATTGGAATTAGTATGGCTTCAGTTATGGAATGCAAGACCGTTAAAAATCACCAAATGAATAGTGTTGGCCTTATAAAATTACCATATGAATAGTAACATTGCGACGATAGGTAAAAAGTGTCATTTGGTGTGCAATAGGGAATGGCATGTCACTTAGGGATACAATAGACTTGAGGATAAATGATAATATGAACTACAATCTAATTTACTAATTGGCCCATTAGTTAGACACCTACTAGATGGGTTGATCGGTCAACTAGGGAGTTAGCAGCTGCTAGGCAATTTGGTTCTCCTTGAGCCACTACTATGTGTTGGATGTAGTGGGTGTAGCCGCCGAGGTTTTGAGATAAACCCTATATAGTAAGGTATTGGGAGGTTCACTTGGGTTCATCCTTGCTACCCGTTTGTCTATTAGTAGATATTGGGAGGTCATACAGGGCTGATCCTTGCTATCCACCTAAGATGGTTGTTGATGTTAATAGGGATATTGGGAGGTCCCATGGGGCTAATCCCTATTATCCCATTTATAGAAATTGAGAGGTCTATAGACTGATCCTACTATTTGCCAGTCTGATATTGGGAGGTCTATGAATTGATCTTTGCTATCGAGTGAGGTAGGTGTAGCTACCGAGGTCTAAAATGTGGTCTACTGCATAGGATAGTTCCTACTATCCGATGTTTTAAAGAGTAGTCTGTTTGTCATGGGCATAAATCATAATAAACTAGATTGAGAAAATAAACAAGTAAACTAAACTTGATAATAAATTAAAACTAAAAATTTAATAAGTAGACTCATACATAATTAAGAAACTGGATAATTGGATGGAACAATGGCATCTAGACCTATGTGTTGCATGTGGCATGTGTGCATGTTCTGACATATTATAATTGGTGTATTCCATCACTGAGTTTTATACTTAACATGTCAGTATTTCGATGTGTAGGATATAGATAGTGAGAGACGATCAGCTTCAGACAGCTATGGTGTAGTTGTGTTCAAGTCTCTTAGTATATTTTGCCTTCCTTTTTGAGATATTGTAGTATGCACTCATGTATATTAGGATAATATGGGTTAGGGGTTGTGTATTAAAACTTAGTATAAAATCTTGGTATGTATATACAGTTTTGTCTATTAATATAAGTGTACTTGTTTATATCTATGTGTTGATGGGTCTGAGATGTTATGTTCTCTATTATGTATGTTGTTGTGTGGTTGTGACTTGGAGGACTAGAAGGATCCAAAAATGGAGTAAGAGGGGGAATATGAATATAGAAGTGATTTTCTTGTAGGTTAAATTAGGGATTTGTAACTTAGGTAACTGTTATGCTGCCCAATTGTTTGTGCATGTCTGATATTCTTAATTTGGGATTTTAGTAGACTAAAATAAGCAGTGATAAAAGGATAAATAACTAAAAAGGGCTAAAGGGTATATTAGGTGAAAGAAGGTCAAAGTTGGGTAGAAGTTAAATGAAAGGTCCCTATGGAAATCCAAGGATGTGTAACCTCACGGGAAGTAACATGCCTTGCTTGTTTCTGATAGAAATAGGTAGGGGGTGTTACACCCCTTGGCTCTCTGATGTTTCTCTTTGAAAATAATCCTTATCACAAATTAAAAATTTATGAAAATTAAAATATACTTCCATAAATCATAACAATAACAAATATCTCTTCTTGGGCACTTAAGAAACCTTAAAAAATATTAGATCATGCAAAAACCCATCCTCAAATTTCAAAGTTACTATTCACCATTATGATTATAAAATTCATATCAATTCAAACACACATCCAAATAAAATTCTAATTTTGTATATCTTGTTTTGTGACCCTAAGACACCCAAAAATATTATAAAACTCTCTAAATAAATCATTTCTCAAAACTTTGTTACTATTCTTCCTATTACTTTAAAACATTCATAATACTTCCAACATGTTTCCAAATTAATTTCTAACATGATGTAACTTCATCTAAAACCTTAGATCATTACCAAAAATTATTAAAAGTAAAAAATAATCACTTACCCAATTTTGAGTTACTATTTATCCATACACCACACATGCAAATTTTTAACCATTTTTTAATTGAGCCATGAAATATAATGTTTAGACCATGTAAGAGCTGAATCCTTTCATAAAAGGTTGATTTAGTGTGAGTTTTGGTAGAAATTTGGAGATAAAAAAAAGCTTAGAAAGCCCTAAAATGGCTTTTTTGGCTTTTAATGTGAAGGAGGGGAAAAAAAGAGGAAAGAGTTATTAGAAAAATAAGTATCTTAATTGTTAAAATTGGCTTTTTATACCAGAAATAAATAACCATGATAATTTCATTAAATGAAATCTAATGGCCCAAATTAAATGTCAACTAAAAATCATTTAAATCTTACTTAAATCTCCTCCATTTGTTTATTCATTCATTCTTCCAATTTAGCATCGATTTACATATTTTATTATCCCAAATAATCATACACATTATTCTTTAACTGCCTCAAAAAAATCCATGTTCAAAAACCCAAAAAATTCAGTTTAAATAAGAAAAACTATCAAGTCAGGTTTTCAACACAATAGCCCACCAGTGGGTCAATAGGTAGAACTACTTGATGATGGACATTTACATATTAACCCACCACTAGGCTAATATGCAAAGTCACAAGGTTAAACTTCCATACTTTAACCCATTGGCTTCCATTTAATAGCATTAGCATTTCTTACCATAAGCTCCTTTAAATACATAATTCCATCTATGTTTACACATATATCATATAACCTTCTTCACCATTTCCCTTTCTATAACTTTTGGCTTTTTGACCAACTTGGGGAATTCATTTCAATTCCATTCGTCACTCAAATAAATATTCTAATATCTAACTTTAATTTGATATCAGGGTAATCAAACAAAACTGGTTGAAAATAGACTTTTACACATTAACCCACTAATGGGCTAACATGCAAAACTGTGAAACCAAACTTTTAACATTAATCCATTAGTGGCTAATGCTATATATAATGGGATTTCATGAAAATCATTGATTATCCTTTAACTCATTTAAAATTTAAGGTGAAAAAACAAAAGGTTATACTCTCATTCTATAACATTAGTGTAACCTCAAATCTCGAGTAGCATTATTCATATCTCAAAAAGTGCTATTCCCAATTATCAGGATTTTAAGGCATTACAAATATCCTCAGTTGAAGTTATGTGTCCTAGGAAAGACACTTCATTAAACTAAAACTCACACTTTTCAAGCTTCACATAGAGTTTTACTTCTCTCAAAATCTAAAAAACAATCCTTAAATGTTATTCATGCTTTTATTTAATCTTGGAGCAAACTAAAATGCCATCCATGAAAACTACCACAACTGATCTAAGAAAGGTCAAAAGATACATTTCATAAGATGCATAAAAGCTACATGAACATTGGTAAATCCAAATGCCATTACCAAAAACTCACATCTGCTCTTTGACCATTAATTGGTAATAACAAGGTCTTAATTCAAGCTTGGAAAGCACCCTAGCTCATTTGATCTAATCAAATAAATCATCAATACATGGTACTGGATACTTGTTCTTGATAGTCATTTCACCCAGTTATCATTATTCCATATATAGCCATAAAAAACTATATTTCCTCTTTATAAATAAGACTGGTACTCTTTATAGTGACACATTCGATCTTATGAAACCCTTATCAAGCAACTATTATAGCTAGATCTTTAATACATTTAACTCTATAGGATCCATTCGATATGGAGCTATAAATATTAATCTCAGTGTCAGGTAAAACTTCGAAGCCAAACTTGTGTTCCCGTTCTGGTGACAAACTAGGCAATTCTTCAGGAAAGATATCCATATATTCTAACACCCCTAGTATAAGATTTGTATCATGCTCTCCCTTTTAGGTATCAAGCACATGAGATAGGAATGATTGCCAACCCTTTCTCAATATGTGCCTAGCTATAATAGCTGATATGACATTTAATAGAAAAATTATCCTTTCACCCACTATTATGATATTTGCTTTGTCATTAACCTAAAGAGATATCTACTTCTATTATAATGAATAATTGCTTGATACTTAGACAACAAATCTATGCCTAAGATCAAATTGAACTCATCAAAAGGTACCTAGTTAACAACTCAAAAATCCCAACTTATGAATAGTACTTTCTTAGGATGTGAATAGAGTTTTGAGACCTGGGATACATTAAAAATGATTAAGTGAAAATATCAATCATAAAATAAATTTGGTCAAAGTTTAAAGCCAACCTAAAGTGATTTCATTTGTTAAAAATGCAAAGAAAGTTTTATAGCAGTGTCACATAAATCGTGACCTAGTTTTAGCTTAACCATAAAATATTCGAAAAGTTGAGAAAAATTTTTTGGGATTAATACAACCTGATATTAAAATATTCCAAATAGTTCATTGATTGTAGAAATGGAATTTTTAGAGATTAAGAAGTATTTTTACTAAAATTGAGTAACCTTAAAAAATATATTTTGTATAAGTTTTTCTTGATTTTCAAGCATAGATTTTTAAAGGCTTTTAAGGTTTGATTTATAGATATTTATGGTCTCTCAGATGTCAAAAAGGAGGTAAGAAAAATTAAAAAAACAAATATAAAATGGGTCAAAATCTTGGTCAGAGGAAGAATAGTGTCTTCTTTATTTGCTAAGACAGCTGACGCCATCGCATGAGCATGAGGAGCCATTTTTCACCCTTTAAGCTCTATGCCTTGAATCCATGCCTTCTTAACCTCTGCATCCTATTTTCACCTAAATTGAACAAAAAAAATTTCAAGGGAAAACTAGATTTTTCATTTTAGTAAATAGTAACCCGAGAATGATCGACTAAGATTTTTTTTATGTTTGATATTTTTCCTATGTTCCCTATATGCCCAAGGTCATATTTATGCAGTTTATTTTTCATTTTAGTGTCCATATCAATTTATACAAATTTTTATGTATTGAATCTATAATAAACTATTGAGGAAATAAATAAAGCGAGGAAAAAAAGGGAAAGAGAAGGCATAAATGGTCCTCAGTGGTGTATTTTAACTCTTTTGCTATGTGTAATCAAAATAAATTGTGAGATTTTGCATATGCCATAATTTTTCCATATTATTAATTAATTATGTTTATGTGTTAATTACTTAATGATATTTATTAATGGCTTTTAATCATGTTTAATCATATTATAGATAAATGTTGAGATCATTAATAATGTTAGAATGATGAGAATAATGAATGTTGATAGGATATGTAATGTTGCAAATCTATGTATAGTATGTATGTTGTGCATTATGCATGACCATTATGATGTATGACTAAGAATGGATACAAGTCTCTATATTGACTTAGATGAGTATATAACATGGAATTTTAGAAGGCTTGGAGGCATTATGGCTGAAGGGCCATTTGATATTAATATACATGTGTGTTTACTTCATGTAGGCATTTGATAATTGGTATATGATTTTATAGATGTATTTGATTATGAGAGTATGTATTGAGTCCTAGAAGTGAATAAAGATATATGTAGCATAAGAAGGGATGTGGTGGCTAAATGGCTTACATTCATGAATTTATGTGTATGTTGTCATCTAATACATGTAAAGAATTATTAATATATGTGATTTTGATATATGATTATGTACATATGAGATGAGTTATGTAAATAAGTGAATGTAGGATGCATGAATAAGGTTATGGCCTATGATGCATTAATTTATGCATATGCTTTATAAAGCATGATACAAATGATTTAAGATCATAAACATCTTTATGGTTATGAGAATTTGTATAGATGTGTATAATGAGGAAATGTGTACAGTTAACATATGATGGTTTGGCTGAATAGTCTATGGTAATGCCATGATGCATTTAAGGAAATTATGAGCATTTTTTAGACATGAAGAAATGTCGTGATATTATAATGCATTAAATGATTGATAATAATGCAAGAATGTGTCCTACTATTTCTTATAATTAAATTCATTTGATATGTACATAATGTAGAATCATTATGTTAATGTAATGCATGTAGCATTGTAAGATGTTATAATGGAATATGATTTTGCCCATGTTCAAGATTATGCTTATAATTTCTTTTGTTATATTGGCCAAAGCATTTACATGTCTTAATGGTTGTCAATTATGAGTTCATAATGGATGGCATTAAAAATTGTCATTTTAGCATGTTGTAATAATAAGTTATGATCGATAATATTATTTTTTCGAGTTTAGTCATTAGTTAGCTAAACCATTTTAATTGAAAGCTATATTAAGCAATATCAATAAGGTGAAATTAAAAATAATTGGTTAGTAATGCATACAAGTAAATAGCCTAGTTAGATAGGTTGATTGAGTAAGACTGGGCTTGACTTTTTTTTATAAGCTCTAGCAATTCTCTTCTGGTACAATTGCATGTGATAAAGGGCTCTAAGTCACTTTTCATCCACCAAGGCAAACTACTCGTATCTATTTCTAGCATATTCTACTTCTAGTATATCTACCTCTAGTACTATCCTAAGTGATGGTACTTTAATCACTATTAGTAGTACTGCCTCTATCTTATACACTAGCGAATAAAGCAAGGCTTGAGTAGACATCTTAATAGTTGTTCTATATCCCCACAGTGTGAAGGGCAACATGTTTGCCAAATCTTTATAGGTAACTATCATCTTTTGCAAAATTTTCTTGACCTTTTTGTTAGCTGCTTCAATTGCACCATTAGCTTAAGGTCGATATACAAAAGATTTATAGTGTCGGATCTTATACTTCTGCAAAAGCTATCTAGTCTCACCTTGAAATTGTACCCCATTATCTGAGATGGCTTACTGTAGAGATTATAATATTTTATCAAGGATGCCAGTGGTGAGTGGAGTTGCCACCTGGCCTCTACACCAAGACCTTTGATCTTCTATACTAGAAAGGTTCAGAATTTTAAATCTTATTTATGCCCTTATAATATATCGTCTATGTATATTGTAATATTTATCAGTCTATTATCAATCAAGCATGCATTATTTTTAATTCAATGATATCACTTTTTCATACAAAGAAAGTAAATTGTGATATTTAAAAAATATAATAAACATATCTGTACATCCAAAAAATGGGTCATTCATTAGTTTTTAATTGACCTAAAAACTACCCACAATTCCAAAGGAATTGGTGGTAATTGCCCAACTCCTATCTCTAGGAGATTGGCCTTTATTGAAGTGCATTTTTAATGTGACTTTTGATTAAGGAAAACTCAAATCCATTTCATTAGAAAATGCCAATTAATTATGTAGAAAACCATTGTGATGTGAAATTAAGGTTTAGCATGTAAAATAAGTTATTAATTATCTATTAAAAATCCGAAACAAGCTAAAATACATAATAAATGCATAACAAAAAAGAACAGATCATAGCACTAAAATGGTCCTATTTTTGCATCACTTAGTCCATGCAGACACTTTAAAGGTCTAATATTAGTCCATACAGACTATCTCCAGGGATAGTCATGTTTATCCCAACTCTCGGTCTAATAAACAAACTCAATCAACAACTAAAAGGACAACAAAGTCAAACGATGTTAAATCAAGGTCATATGAATATTAACATATAATAAATATAATATGAACATATTTAAGACATATGGATCAATAACAATTGATTATATAAACAAAGCATATTTTAAAGGACTATCATACAATTCATCATCTATAGGTCCATGTGGATTACAACCCTCATGATAAGGAGTCCGTGCAGACTATTTATCAATCCCTTGCACATATATACATACTTGCACACTCAATATCCATATACAAATAGAATAACTCACAATCATCAATTAGCATATAATGAGATATTCTAAACATAGAATCACACTTATCAGATGTGAGTCTATATGGACCAACTTGTCATGCTTACATAAAAAAAATAAGTCCATGCCGACTACTTATCATGCTTGTGCCTAAAGGATCTAGGTCCATATAGACCTTACCGTGCCTACAATCAGATTCATTTAATGCTTACTAACACAACATAACATGTTTAATATGACTGTAAGAATTAATTCTACATCACACTTATCATTATAACGGCCTACACATCATGAACTAAAGTGGGGATAACAAAGTATCACCTCACTTATATGTCAATTTTAGAGATCATAGGCCTGTAAAACAGTAATAAACACACAATGGACACCAAACATTACTTGAATAAGAATTCTCTTCAAGTGATAGCACAAAAATCTCAAGGTTTCAAGAGAGGATGATTCAAATTGTCTTTGGATAAAGATCTCATAGTTTCTAGACACTCTCTGCTTTTTGCATGTGAGAAGCAAGATAACAATTTTTAGCCTCTTCTTCTCTTTGGTGAAAGAGAAGTATTTATACTTAAGTCTTTTTATAGGTTTTTCTTTATTTTTCTTCTAGAAAGGAGTCCCAATCCCAATAGGATTTTGGCTCTTAGATTGAATAGGAAGAATTTTACCTCCGAAAAAGCTTCTTTCATCGGTAGGTTCGTACAGACTTATTCGTACTAGTCTGCACAAACTAAGCTTTGATATGTTGGCCCATGAGCTTCGTGGGCTAGGTTTTGGCCTGGTTTATGTAGTTAGTCTATGCAAACATTACTTAATAGGTCCGTGTGGACCTATCTTCTAAAGGCTTTGAGCTATGCTTGAGAATCTATCTCTAGCTATCATTATAGGTTAAAAGTGAGGTGTTTACAGTTGCCCCCACTTTAGTGTGTGTTGTGTATCAACAGTACATATCAAAGTATCTGAGTAAGGGATAATTACTTGTTGGCTTTTTCTGCTCAGACCATTGTTGAGTGCGCTTTGTTATAGATTTTGGATTAGCTTATGAGGCTAAACCCGAAGTAGTGGATTGGCTTGTGAGGCTGAACCCGTAACAACGGATTAGCTTATGAGGCTAAACCCAAAACAGTGGATTAGCTTATGAGGCTGAACCTAAAATAGTAGATTGAACTTGTGATTGATCTAGAGATAGCGGATTGAACTTGAGGTTAACCCAGAGATAGTGGATTGAACTTAAAGTTGATCCAGAGATAGTGCATTGAACTCAAGGTTGATCCAAAGATAGTGGATTAAACTTTGAGTTGATCCTGCAAAAATAAAATGTCAATTAGGTTGTGAAAAGTTATTATAGTGTGAGCTTGGCCTTTAAGAGGTACTCTTTTCTTCTTTTTTTTTTCAAGTTATGGTGGTCATAAGTCCATGCAGACATTGTTGACTAGGGTCTATGTGAACTAAGTGGAAGGAAGTTCGTATGGATGAAATAGAGATTGACTCGCATGGATGAGTTAAAAGAGAGTGTGTGTAGACTTTACTTAGATGATGTCCGTGCAGACTTATGACACGAAAGTCTATATGGATGTAGCATGATAGAGTTATAACCATTTATTTTCCCCCTCAATTCTCATTTGCAACCTTTTCAGTTTCTCTTCTCCATTACTTTTCTCTTAAGCATATGCCCTTTTCTCATGGCTTCTCATGCTGCTCATGCCTCTTGCTTGTCCTCCTCTAGTGAAAGGGAAGGGACTCTGATATTCCTCATTCCAATGAGCACGAGGACTTACTCCTCTCCTTTTTTGTTGGAAGACATCTCCATGTTGACTTTGGTTGGTTTCATGCCATTTGCTACCATCAACAGCCTTTGGAATGTAGCTTTGATGAATGGAGTTGCATTTAGTGACCTGATCCCACTTTTGGCAAATTTGATGCACTATGCCTGCTCAGAGGTCTACCCTTAGGTGTGTTTTCTTTCCTTTATATGTCTTATTATTGTTTTGATCATATTTTCATTCATTTTTGGATCCTTAAAACCTTTCTAGTTTGATAGGTCCGTATAGACCTAGTTCACTAGGGCACAGTTAGTCCGTACGGACCTTGTCTTCATGTTGTTAATTCTAGTATATTTAAAATGTGTTGTGTGGTAGTTTTACACATGCTAATTTATGGAGTCCATGTGGACTTGTAGATAACCGTTGTATGTCTATCCATATCTATGCCTGTTTATGACTGTAGTCTATGTAGACATATATTTACTTGTGAATGTGGTCTATGCCAATGCTTGCATGCCTGTGAGTGTGGTCCATACGGATGCTTGCTTGCTTATGAATGTGGTCTATATAGATGCTTGCCTATCTATGGATGTGGTCCGTGTAGATGCTTGCATGCTTATAAGTGTTATCCATGCGGATGCTTGCCTATTTATTTTTTCCTAGTTTATGTGGACCTATTTTTGAAATGTTAGTTCATGCAGACTTTATTGATTTTTGTTTTCTTTTTCTTTTACAGACATGTCTCAAGTGTGGTGGCACTTTTTCTAGACCCTAGCAATGGTACTCTATCATGCCAATGTTAGTGAAGAATAGGGTACGAGTTATTAGCTTCCAAACATTTTTGCACTATCTTCTTGGTGGAGACTTCGATCACAACTTGCAAGCTTTAAGGGTCTTGTTGGAAAGGTGGATGGATACCACACATACCTTCCATTTGCCCTTTGAAGAGAGGATGATAACTCCTTTTGACTGGGCCTTTATCACTAAGGCACCCTGCACAGGATGTGCGATTGCTTTTAATGTTTGATACCCCACCCTTTGCTAAGGCTACAAGAAGTGAGAGAGCTACTGGGTTTCATTCTTTAGGATAGAGCTGGAAGTATCTAATGCACTAACTTACAGGAGAAGTGGGGGGATGAGGCCCTTTTTAGATAGCTGGAGATTCATCAGTATACTCGGTGCTTTATCCTCTACTTGGTAGGCACCACCCTCTTTGCCAATGCAAATGGCACAGTGAGCTAAAGCTTTCTCCTCATTTTGGAGGAAGATGATAAGATTGGTAGTTAGAACTAGTGTTGCTCCTCCCTTGGATGGATGTTTAGGAGTTTAGACATGGCTGTTTGGACTAGAAAGAGCTATCAATTTGTCCAAGGCTTCATGTCAGGCATGTTGGTAAATGACTCACTCTTATCAGTTTATGTTTCTTTAAAGCCTCTTCATGATTTTATTGTCTTTTATTGTTTCAGGTGTGGCTTATCTGCTTTTCATATTAGCTTATCCTTGTGAACTAGATGTGCCTTACTACTACTCGATGATGGATAGATGGGTTTGACCATTTTTAGGTTCGTGGAATGCGGCTTCTTTAATGCAGCATCATTATTACCTTAGCTCTAGGGTCTAGATCGATGTATGTATCTCCTGCACATTAAAAGAAAGTTCTTTGTTAGCCGCTTATCCACATGTAACTAATACTTACCTGTGTAGGTTAACTTGGCTTGGTGGATCTTTCCTATCAAGGAACTACCAACTCCCTTGCATTTTATCAGAGAATTGTCTTCCCACTACCTCTTGCTAATGACTCTAGAGGCTTACTCCTAGTTCTTGGGAGAGAGGGTCAGGAATTAGCATATGAGGCCCAATGCTTGCCTCATTCCTTAGAATCCTCCTAACTTGACACTATTTAGTAGGTATATAGATGATTTGATGTTCATGTAAAGCATGACGGTGGGGATTTTTGGAGCCACACTAGTAGAGGACGGTGTGGAGGGCTACACTTCTTAGGCCTCCACTTACTTGCTTTCTCAGGTCCCTTATACGTTAGGACCTCCTCTAGCTCAGGTGAGTTTCTTAACTTTTGATTCATATTAGAGATATTTCTTAACTTTTTGTGTTGCATTGTAGCTTGTTGTTATTCTTAGGGTTGGCCCATTTTAATTAAGGAAATAGCCGAGAACTGCCCCTACTTCTCCTAGCTCTTAATTCTCACCTCCCTTGGCATAGAGTGGAGTTCCAAGTTCATCTGCCAGTCAGACCTTTTTGCCTAGTGAGGTTATTGGCACTTTGGTGGACATCCCTAAGTTGAGTTACATGCACTATGACATTGATGGGGAACTATCTTTTGCCTGATTTTGTATAGTAGAGAGCTAGCCAGTTCCCTTTGAGCTTGAGAACAACACTTTTATAAGGTTATTAGGCTAGCCATTCATATTATTTAGGCCTTTAAGTGTCACTTATGCTTTATGCGTCACTCTTCCTAGTCGGGTGAAGAGCTCTAGTGGAGAGGATTTCTCGAGTGGTGGAGGCATTCTAGAGAGCCATGATTGATGAGACCCGAGTATTTGTTATGAGTAGTTTTCCTATAATGGTTAATTTTATGCATGTCATACATGTTATGTGTGTTATGCATTGATCCTACACTCTTTTTGCAGAATGAACTATCGAGGTGGGTTGCTACCTTATGTGAGGCCGAAAGGAAGGTGAGAGCCTTCAAGGTAGTTGAGAAGCTTATGATTTCCTCTGATGATGAAGACACAGAGGAAGAAGATGATGTCGGGGATTAGGATTATAGGCATCCCCCCACTTTCTTTTTTTTGTTGGAATGTTAAGGAGTAGGACATGAGGTATCCCCCCTCTCTTTTGTTGGAATGGGAATTGTTGTACCATCCTATTTCAAAACTTTTAAACTTCTATCCATTTACATATAATTCTTTTAGTTTTATTTCAAAGTACATTTGCCCTTTGGGTGCTTTTATCCAAGGATGTTTTATTCACCTTTGTAAAGTGTATGAACTTAAGGTTGTTTAGACCATGTGAACTCAAAATAGCTTTAGTCTGAGTAGACTTTGGATGACTTAGTCCACAAGAACTTTGCCCATGTTAGGTTGTGGACCTTGTATGATGACAGTGCGAACATACTTTTCTTAGTCCGTACAGACCTCCTCGCGTGTTTTGGATTCCCATTCCTAATTGGAAGAGGAATGGTGGGGGTTTCTTTGACTTATAAATACCCCAATCCTTACTCTCTCATGTCATGCTCCTATTATGTCCTTTTTCAAATAGGATTTGTCTAAGATTTTAGAACCAAAGGCATCTTAGACTTCCTCTATTCTTGCCTATTTTTCTTCTCTTAGATTTTAGAAGAAGGTTTAGATTGACCCCAGTTTTTTGAAAGAGATAGTGTGACATTGGGACCCTATCTTTCATGTTTTTTTTTTGTCTTTGACCATTTAGAGATTACCCCAACTTTAGAGGAATTTGCTACTATCTTAGACTACCAAATTATTTCGGATACCCCTTTAGCCCTGCCTTCTTTTAAGGATTGTTACCCTATAGACATTGTCCTTGCTTTTGGCTTTTCTCCTATTGTGGCTCAAAAGATAGTGCTCGGTGTACGTCTAATTCTTTACAAGCAATTTTAGACTAGGCTTGTTAATTTCCCATTAGCTAGGTGGAATGGGCGAAATACATTCTACTCTGCATTCTTGGACATTGGTTCATGGTTTCTTCTAAAGATGAAGCCTGTGATTTTAAGTCCCTTCATCTTTTAACTGTAATATGTTCTAGTTGCAACCCTTTTGCATTTTTCTAGCTAAAACTATCTGAGGTTTGGATGCTTTAAAGAAAGGATATATTGACTTTGTGACTGGGAATCCATTCCTCTTATAGGTATGTGTAAAGGGCCTATCATGGGTTTTCATCTTATATTCTTGTGACCCTAATTTTTGCCTAGTACTCTTGTGATAGTTTTCACACTAGCAGGTTTGCCTAATTTTTGCTTAGGTAGTCCTATATGGATTTTCCAACCTAACGGCTTTTTTTCTATTTTAACAGGTTTGGTTAAAGGAGAAGATAGGGTTACTTGTTCCTCCACTTAAAAGACTTTGGGTGAAGTATGCTTTGCACCACCATTATGAGAGGAAGCTTGTAATAAAGTATGATTCACATAACCAGTGGGCCCTATGGCTTGATACTGCTATCACAATGCGATGGAGATGTCCTGGGTGGAAAATCAACCATTTTACACTCTCCTGTCATGCCTGTTATGTTCCCTTGACTGGGTTGAGGCATCTTATCGTCTATATCCCTTTACGCATCCTAAGGTAATTTAGTCTAGTGCAGAGGGTACCTTCTAAGCCATTGGCATTTCACAATGGTCTTTTGATGTGTCACTTCCTGTGCTTCCCTGACTTGTGGCAACAACGTGCCATCTTAAGGGATGTGCCTAATTATACAAATGATGCTATTAATACTGATGAATATTATAACAAATGGATCTTGAGTGAAGCTAAAGATAATAGAACATTAGTGTTAAAAAGGAAAAATGAAGATAATATTCCTAATTTTGAAAAGAGACAATGTATGTAGAATTTGATTACTTGTGTGACCTCTTCCTTAGTGGGAATTTGCATGTCAATAATCATGATTGAAGCATTCTTGTCATTAAATGCATTTGAAACTAAGCCAATTAATCTTAGTGAATGTATTAATTTCCATTAATAATATTGTCATTACCAATCTGCTTTGGAAAAGGTTTTCTTGATTGGATATTCTCTCTCGGATCCCTTAATTTTTGCATGAAGTGCTTTATTTGGCTTTCACCTCATTAGGGTCTCTTAATTTTTGCCTAAACTGCCCTATTTAGGTTTTTAACTTAGCGAACCTTTTTTTTAACAAAAATACTTCTTCAATCTATATGCATTGATCAATTCCAAGAATTCTTTGCCCTCCATATCCGAAATCCTGATGCCTCCATGCTTGAGTACTTTCTTAACCAAATATAGACCTTCCTAATTGGGTTTGAATTTTTCCCTAGGATTTGATAATAAAGGTCTAATCTTTGAGTTCCAAGTAGCCCTCGCGCATGGTTCTAGGATTGTCTTTCTTATTGTAAGCTCTCACAATTCTCTTCTGCTACAATTGCATA
>CANXYI010421242.1:0-11627 GCA_948208565.1 Hura crepitans | reverse complement strand
ATTGAAGTTGTTAAAACCAAAGTTTACCATTCAATTAAATATTTTAATTATCAAAGAAAATCTAATTTTATTTATTAGCATTAGATTGAAACTTTTTGTTCTAAAAAACCTAAAACTCTATTTTGAGGCATAAACGATTTAAATAACTACTCAAATAGAAAAGCAACATTCTAGTTGATTAGCATAAAAAATTCTCACAATTTTGGTTCTTTCAAACATATAAAATTCCAAAATATAAAAAGTAAGAAGGAAAATCATTTTTACAATGCCCGTGCATTAAGGCTCTATGAATAGTGCCATTAGATTCGGGAAGTGTGCCTAGGGCATCGGGTCACTTATACGAAAATCGAGGCAGTAGCACTAGTCATGAAACTTTAAGGGGCTTTAAAACGATGAAAATGGAAAATTTTAAAAATTTAGTAGAACTAATAATTCATTTTGGGTTGTAAAACTACTAATCTATGTACTAAAATTGAGTTAGGCCCAGAATGACCTGAGATGTGCCTAGACAAATCCAAAAATATCTTATCCTGAAGCTCAAAAATTCTGCTGAGTCCATTGGTAAAAGAATTTTTGAATTACGAGGTTGTTTGCAAATTCTCATTATTTTTAAGGTTGGCAAGCAAATCGAAATTGTCTAAAAACTACTCTATCGATGGAATTTTGTTGCAAAAAATTATGAGCATGTAATTGGTGTTAAAATAGGAATTTTGAAATAAGCAACAAAGTTTTTTGAGGTCCCTATGATTTTCTAAAATTTCCTAAAATTTCTACCAAAAATTAAACCATTTTAGGATGGCTCAGGATAGTGTGGGACCTATTTGGACCATGCCAACTAGCTTAAGGGCCTTGACCCTTGTCCATGGGTGGTGACAAGTGGAAAAATCCACTAAAACAAAGAAAAGATTTTTTCCCCTTTATTGCCTATTGATGCCACATAGAAGAGGAGGAGCCATTTTCATCTTCTTCCTAGATTCATTTCTACAAATTCTCATCTCTTAAATTCATTTTGGTGTGTTAGGGATATTAGGGAAGAAGAATTACTTAAAAATGACTAGCCATGAATTAATTAAAAATCCCCAAAGTTTCCTAGTTAGTGGTAGTCCCGTAAGCATGCTTAGGTGAGCTTTCGTGCCTTCTTCTTAATTTTCTTGGTAAATTTTGGGTTATAAATGGATGTTTGAGGAGCCTAAAATCAAAGGGTATATGTTTGTATTGTTTTAGAGGTGAATTGAGGAGCAAAGTTGATTGATGAAGGGAGAAGGAAGCTATCATGGTTAAAGGGTTAGAAATTGGGTGCTTGAAGACCTTTAAGTGGTGACTATTTTCTACCTTGTAAATTGAGGTATGTGAACTTGGGCATTTGCTTCATGTCATGTAGTTTTAAGGCTAAAAATATGCTTTTATGATTGCTTGCTTTAGTGTCTAATTAATTGTACCTTCAAGCTTTCATGAAATCTTTTAGAGAAATAATCAGTGGATGGGTGAAACAAAAGCTTGCTTGATGAAAATTTTCTTGTCATGTGTGGATGGTTTGCTGGCTGAAAGGTAGTGAGCTAGTTGTGGTGTGTATGTTTATAATTGTTTAACTTGGCATGTGATTAGGAGAGTATATTAGTATTTAAGGTATGAGTAACATGCATATGAGATCAATGATGCATGGAATAATGTTATGGCATGTATTGAGATTAAGTAAGGTATGAATGTATGAAAATCCTAACATGGGTGAGACCTACGCTATGAATAAGTCATATAAATTGACATGAAATAAGGCACGTACATGTGTGTGTGATGTATGGCCAAGACATGTATGGCTTGTGTAATGGCATGGCATACATAGTATGAGGTATATATATATATTTATATACATATGCTAGAATGGTAATATTTGAGATGTATGTGTGATAAGTGATGAGAAAATGCACGTAATTCGTTATAAACCTTGTATCACCAAGAGGTATGTTTGTCATGGGGAGGCATAGTAAGTATGGCATATAGTGATGTTTGATGTATATGGTTGACATGATATTATGAGCATGTGTTGCATGGCATAAAATTGGCATGGAGCATGTGAAATTATGGTTATAAAGATGGCATGTAAAATAGTACACTTGGTATGAAAAATGTGGCTAAGAATTGGCATGTAAGATTGCTTGAAAATGAACTTTGACTTGACTAGAAAATAGCTTGAAAAGCTACATATAATGTGCCTATAATATGTACTTTTAAGGGCTATGATTTTGACTAAGTATAATCTCACAAAAATGCCTATGTTTTGGCCTTGTAAATGGATGGCTTTAGGCCTATAGATAATATGAGATTAATAGTGAAAAATGCACTGAAAAACATTAAGAAATGGAACTAGAATTAGCCATTAAAATGTAATGAAACTATAACTGTCCAGTTTGACCATTACCTGGACCAAAAATGTCATTGGACAATAAATGGCAGTTGTAGGAAAAATAATTATGTAATAAAATCAAGCATAATATACCTTAAATAATGGAAATTTACAGGACTTAAAATAATCATGGAATTTACCCGGTATAGCATAATTATGGCTATGTTAGACCGGGCTAAAATTGAATGTGCTATAAATTTTTTATCTATCTATTTTTTACTTAAAAATATTATAAAAGGGTAATCAGTGAAGAAATAAACATAAATTGAGATTAATGGCCCATTAGTTAGACACCCACTGGATGGGTTGACCAGTTATCTTAGGAATTTTAGCAATTACTACATTGTTTGATTTCCAGGCAAGACTGATGCAACGGCTAAGGTCTATTTTGGGCCATTGTGCTAGTTTGTTAGATAGATACTCATGTGCCCTTGCACAATTGATGCCATTCACCTCATTTTGTTTATGTAGCAGCATAAGCCCTAAAGGGCCACTGCATTAATCTATTAGATAGACCAGTCTACTAGGTAGACCTAATAATGGCATCACTCATCTCTAAATAGGGCTTATACAGTGACTAAGGTCTTAGAGGGCTACTATACTAGTCTGTTAGATAGAGCACATCATGTTATTTGCACTTATTGTGATATGACTTGATCAGGCTAATGTAGCAGTTGGGGTCCAGAATATGGATCACTACACAAAATTTTAGTTCCCTCTATGTCTAATGAATTGAAGTGTTGTCTACCTAGTCAGGAGTTTTAATTTAATAAAATAAGTAACATACAACACTAATAATGGCAAATATTATTAAATTTTCTAGATTGTGGCATAATTAACTGAAAGAATAATCAATATATATCATTAGGGGTATTTTGGTAATTTTACATGTATACCATTTATTGACCTAATAATTCAATTACTCGACTATTATTATTGGAGATGGTTTAAATTCATAATTCACATGATTTTAAATGATTAAATAACTGGTAAATTGCTATGTACAAGAAAAAAGGTATTTTGGTCATTTGACACATAAAAGTAATTTACGGACTTAATAACTTTGTATGGGCATGAATGAACCATTTGGCATGTTTTAAATGCTTGAGTTTACCACTAAGTATATTATATACTCAATATACCTATTTCGATGTGCGGGTAAGGATAAGCAAGGTATAGCCTCGTAAAGCGTGCAACTAAAGTTCAATGGATAGTGGATAGAAGGTTGTTATGTATATATGTTGTATAGCTTTTGCACTCATTGTACTTCAGTGGGAGTGGATATCCTTTGTATAAGTGGCTTGTATATATATGTCATGGACTGTGTTTTGTAAAAAGTATGATATCAGACTTTTTGATTTTGTGGTTTCCTTTACTTGATGATGTGGTATGTGAGCCTAAGGCTCTAATTTATGATTGTCTAATTATGGCCTGAGGCCTATGTTGATGATTGATAGATAGATGATGTTAGGTGTATATCTATGGGACCAGAGGGGTCTAGGAGATGTGAGATATTTTCATTGAAGTGTTTTTATAGGTGGTAAAAAAATTTTAATAGTTACCCCGACAGCCGTTATGCTGCCAAAATTAAATAGGAACCTAAAAAGTCTATAAATGGCTATTTGTGGTATTATTAGACTTGTATGATCTTAAGTTGAGCCTAGAAAAAGACATAACAAATCTTGGAGTTAAGTTGAATCAAATAATAGGACTTTGGTAAAAGTTACACCAATGAACCAAGACAAGAATTTCAGGATGGGTGACTTAGTGGGAAGTACGCTGCTTATTAGGTTTCTTTGGGAATCCAATATGAGGTGTCATATTTAGTGGTATCAGAGCATAGGTTTAACATTCCGAGGTAGAGTACATGAGTGCTACTATCTAAATTTCAATTCATCTAAACTATTATGCTGTACGAGGCCGATTGGTTGATCATTTTACAATAAGCATATAGCCGATAAGGTATTCGAAGTAGGGCCAAAGAAGTGGCTAGTTTTACACCTATAACTATATAAGGTGTAGGCAATGCATCAGTACCTGAACCTAGTGATGTTGCATAGCAGCCACAGCTATAAATGCCTAGTTAATAGTAGGTAGAAGCATTTCCTACTCTGTTATAGTAGACAGTGAACCTGCTCAGATAGACTCCTGCTATTGCTGTTCTACCTTTACCTCTTCTAACTCCAGTATCACCTCCACCACTAGATCTTCCACAGAAAACTCTAGTAGAAAGGCTGAAAAAGATGGTAGCTATTGATTTTCTATGGAGGAAGGAGGATGATACTACTAAAGCTGAATACTAGCTAGACAAAACATTTAGAATTTTAGAGTAGTTGAATTGTATAGAAGAAGAAAATTATCAGTGTGCCACTTATCTTTTTCAGGAAGAATCCTACAATTGGTAGAACACTATTAAGGGGAGAAAAGCACTTGTAGAGCTAACATGGGAATTTTTCGTTAAAAAGTTCATGAAGAAATATATACCTAACTCCTATAAGGATAAAAGAAGACATGAATTCCTTGACTTGAAGTAGGGAAGAAGGACAATGTCAGAGTATGAGAAAGATTTTACTAGGCTGCTGAAGTATGCTAAAGAGTTCATTCCTAATGAAAGAAGAGAAATGTAAGAGATTCTTAACAGGGCTAAATGTAGCATTGAGAATGTAGAGAACAAACCTTAGAGAGAAAGATTTTGCAATATTGGTGGTAGCTACATATGACATGGAAGAGATGATGCAATAGAAGAGAGATTTCTTCTAAAAGAAAAGGCAGTTCACTATGGGATAGTTTAGAGCAGTGTCAGGGGATGACAAAAAAAGAAGAGAGGGTCAGTCACTGACACAGTCTCAGCCTAGGCCCCAGTATCAGTCATGGTACCAAAGGTAGAGATAGGCACGGTCCTAGAGATCCAAACAAGCTTCTACAAGTAGACCTCAATTGCCTCCTCGAGCTAATAGTACTCCTAGTACTGGGCATAATAGAAATAGACCTTTGACTTGTAATACCTATCAGAAGAAATATTGAGGACATTGTAGACTGGTCAAAAGAGGAGAGTGTTTCCATTATGGAGCCAGAGATCATTATATAATGGAGTGTCCTCAAAGACAACCAGAGGGTGCTTAGACATAAGCATTTAATGTTACACATTCAAATAGGGGTTAGAGGCAGAACAGAGGAGAGCAACCTAGTGCTAGTCAAGGTACAAGGTTTGAAACTCGTGCTCTAGCCAAACAATATACTGTGAGAACCAGAGAAGAGGTTGTATCACCGAACATCATAACTTATACTTTTTATATATTTTATATTCCAATTTTGGCTTTGATAGACCCTAGTTCAACACATTTGCATGTATATGTTGCACAAGCACATAATAAGGGGTTAGAGCCTAAACATGTTAATATAGATATTAGAGTCAGTAATCCTATAGGATAGAGTGTGATTGTGAATAGGGTATATAGACAATGTCCTCTAGTGATTCAAGGATATCAAATTTCTACTGATCTGATTGATCTACCATTTCATGAGTATCATGTGATACTAGGAATGGATTGGCTAATTAAACATCAAACCATAATTTATTGTAAAGATAAGAAATTGACCCTCTAATCTATAGAGGGCTAGTCAGTGATAGTGGATAGGGAGAGAAGTCTTTTGAATAATCTTATCTCTACTATTATAGCATAGAAACTTCTTCGAAAAAGATATGAAGCATATCTAGATTATGCCATTGACATGAATGTTCCTAGTTCCAATTTTGAACATATCCCTATTGTTTTTGAATTTTTTGATGTATTCCCTAATGAGTTGCTAGGGTTACCACCTCAGAGAGAACTTGACTTTGAAATTGAGGTATATTCTGGTACAGTTCCAATATCCATTGCGCCTTATCAAATGACACCTACTGAATTAAAAGAACTAAAAGTACTAGTGCATGATATATTAGACAAGGAATTTATCAGACCTAGTGTATCTCCTTAGGGAGCACCTGTATTATTTGTAAAGAAGAAAGATGGGTCGCTCCAATAGTGTATTGATTACAATCAGTTAAATAAGATCACTGTGAAAAATAAATACCCTCTATCTAAAATAAATGATCTTTTTTATCAGTTGAGAGATGTAGGTGTATTCTTAAAGATTGATTTGAGATTTTGGTATCACCAATTGAGAATAAAAGAAGCTGATATTCCTAAAACTTCTTTCAAGACTTGGTATGCACATTATAAGTTCTTAGTGATGCCATTTGGGCTCACTAATACACCAACAACTTTTATGGATATGATGAATAGGGTTTTCAACCTTCTCTAGGCCAGTTTATGGTCGTGATTATAGATGATATTTTGGTGTATTCTAGAAATAAGAAAGAATATGAACAACATCTTAGAGTTATGTTATAGACTCTAAGGGAGAAACAATTGTATGCCAAGCTTATTAAGTGTGAGTTTTGGCTGAATGAAGTTACTTTTTTAGGACACATCATTTCAGTAAAGGGGATTACAGTTAACCTTAGTGCAGTGAAGGCAGTGTTAGAATTAGAACCATCTAGGAATGTGACGAAAATAAGAAGTTTTTTAGGATTTGCATGGTATTATAGGAGATTCACGAGAGGATTTTCCATTATTGCCACTTATTTGACCAGACTAATAAAGAAGAATGTTATATTTGAGTAAGATGATAAATGCCACGAAAGTTTTGAGAAATTGAAAAAGATGCTGATAGTAGCTCCTATCCTAATTCAACCTAAGCAGGTAAGGATTTCACAGTGCATAGTGATACTTCACTGAATGGTTTAGGTTAAGTGTTGATGATTGATAGACAGATGATGTTAGGTGTATATCTAGGGGACAATAAGGGTCCAGGAAATGTGATATATTTTCATTCAAGTGTTTTTACAAGTGTTAAAAATTTTTGGATAGTGACCCGAACAACCGTTGTGATGTTGGATTTAAGTAGGAATCTGAGAAGTCTATAAATAGCTATTTGTGGCATGATTAGACATGTATGACCTTATGTTTAGCTTAGAAAAAGACAGAATGAATTTAGAGTTAAGTTGAATCAAATAATAAGACTTTGGTAAAAGTTAAACGAATGAACTAGGAGAGCAATTTTAGGATGGGTGACCTAACGAGTAATACACCACTTATTAGGTTTCTTCTAGAATCCAGTAAGAGGTGTCACAAGTTCCAATTAGTCTTAATCCATATCTAACCATTAGAAAAGAAATAAAATCAAAAAATCAAATAACTCAAAACAAAATAATAAAGCTTAACTGTAGGATATCAAAAAATTGCGACAATTTTCAACTTTTTAATAAAACTTGGCCCTGATACCATTACTGATTTCCATGGACTCATGCAAAGTAGAAATAAAGTATCCATAGAATCGCAACAAAGGTTGGAACATTGAAAAATTGAAAAACATAAATTTATTTTAGAGAAAATCATAGAATAGGAATTTACTATAAATTCTCTATGTGATTCTTATATACAACTTTCATTTCCTTTTGCTTCTCACCGAGTTGTTGCAAACCATAGTGATGCTTGGTTGGGAACACCTCCTATGTATCCACATGACAAGTGTCAGGAATAAGGCTGTGCAATTTTCCAATTGTTAGCAGATAATTGCAAAGATGATCAAAGTATAACGAAATGTGAAATAGGAGAGAATAGGGAGCTTTTCATTGCAAATTATGTATCTATGATATCTTAGGGGTGGTAGATCATAAGTTTATGAATTTTAATTTTAATTTTTGGTTCGCTTTTAGCAATTTAAAGATGACTAAGAAAGCCTTATAATAAAGCCACACGCATAGGCTCTTCAAGCCTATGTATATAGGCCTAGTAATGGGCCTATGTGCAAATTGCAAATGGCTTGGTTGGTGTGTGGCTTAATAGGAAACCTTAATCAGCATCCTAATAATTTGATGTAAGGCCCCTTTAACTTTTAAAAGGTCTATATAAATCAAAACTATAAAGCTCAGCCAACTATACTCAATAAGGTCAGGTTTTGGAAACCATAGTTTTGGTTTCAAAATATTGATCCAGTCTATTTTTGAAAGCCCTAGTTCTAGTTTCCTAATTTATTTGTAAGCTCTAAGCTTAACCTTTTCACTCATTTCTTCTAATAAACTATTAATGATAACTCATATCATTAATCCATTCAAACATATTGAATCTCCTTTTTATTACACATAATGCATAACCTTATGGGTTTTTGAAGCATGTTTGCTGCACATAGAGTCTAATTCTTGTTGTCCAATCTCATTTGCCCAATAATTGTAACACCCCTTACCTAATTCCTAAAGGAACCTGATAGGAGATGCTACTTCCCATAGGCCACCCATCGTGTTTCTACCTTAGTGGTCATTCATATAATATTTGTAGCCCCAACTAACTCGGTGATATATTCTTATTATTTCTTAGTTATGGTCCTATGTTACTCTTATATGGACTGTGATCAATTGATAAAACTATTTTAGGGGGCAGAAATATAGTTTATAGAAATTTAGGCAGCAAAACGGCTACCGGGGAGAAAAACCTAAATTTTAAACCTGTTAGAAATCACTTCCATCTTATTAACAACATATCCATCATTTTCTAGACCTATCTGGTCCTCTAATCAATCATCCAATCCCATCAACATACAGTCACACAACTTAAGGTCTCAAACCCACATCAGGCAAAGCATGCAGCTAATCAACCATATATATGCGAACATACATGTATCCAATCATAGATTCAACTTTTATTTTGTTTATAGCTATAGTGTCCATATACATGTCTAGCAAAAAACCCTTATCTATACATAAGTGCTTTATCCCTATACAAAAAAATAAACATAGAAATATACCTGTAATGCCCGACAATCAGTCTTATGAATAGTGCTTTTCGAGGCCAGAGTGATGTTCGTCGTGGTGCGAGTCATCATTCTAAGTCCAATGATTGGTATATTGGTCATAAAACTTTGACGGGCCTGAAAATAAGGAAAACGAATGAATTAAAAATTTTAGAAGAACCAATAATTCATTTTAGGTTATAAACTACTGTTTTCGAAGATAAAATGATTTTAGATCGGGACAGCCCAAGAGCTAGGAATGTGCCTAGATGGCCTCAAAAATACCATACCATGAACCTCAAAAATTCTATTGAGAATGATGGAAAAGGAATTAGAATTTTCTGAGATCGATTGGTATTTTTTTTTAATATTTTATTCTGATTGTGAATAGTGCCAAAAAGTCAATAGTTGACTTTTGACCTAAAATTTTGCATGGACCTTAGTCCCACTAATTGAGAAATTTTAAAACTAGAATGGAAATTTTTGGAGAACCAGGGAATATTTTAAGAATTTTTGAATGTTAAACTTGATCCAAGGTGAATAGTGATTTTTGCTCTTGAAGGAATTTTGGGTTGAAATTTTGCAAGGAATTTAGTGGCAGTAATTGAGAACTTTAGGGACCATAATGGGAATTTTTGGAAGCTTCTAGAATATTTTATGAATTTTTGCCCTAAAAGTGACATAAAAATGCACAAATTTTGGTTTAAGGGCCATTTGGCCTAAATAAACTAGTCCAACCCACCCCATATTCTAGATTTCTCTTGAATATAACCCAAACCATGAACCATATCATCATTTTCAAACTCAAAACACCAAATCTGACACCTCCCTCTCTATTTTCTCCTATTTTCTTTGCTTTCTCTCTCCTAACTCCTCACCAAAATTCATAAAAGAAGTAAATAATTGAAGCCTCTATCAAATTCAGATACTAAATCATCTAAGAAATTGAAGAAAAGAGGTCAAAAGTGAGAGAAATCACACTTGAGTGAATAGTGCTCAAGTGAGGTAAACAAGCTTAAATTTCATTTTTTTATATAGGTAGTTTAGAGGGTTCTAAGAAAGGCTATGTTTTTAGATTTTAATTTGGAGCTAAGATGAATTTTTAGGAATTTTCTAAGATTAAAATTATGTATGTTAGGGCTTGAAAAGGGAGGAGAGAGAAATCACCAAATTCAAGCACAAAGTGGTAGAGCAAAGGGTGCTCATACACCCTAGGTATCTAGAATAATTCAAATTTATTATGTCATGTGTGTATGTTGAATTTTATATGTGTGACCTTGTATGGAAATGTTATAGTTTGGGTGTAAACATGTTAATGTGGTAAAATGATATGGTAGTCATGTATTTGGAGTGAAAATATTAGGATTGGTATGTTAGTTTTGATGGAATTACATGTGTGAGTGTGAGTTTAGGTTATGGCCAAATGGTGTATCATATAAGGCATGGCATGTATACTTAGCTATTGGGTGCATTTTGTGTGCAAAAGATGAGTATATATAGTGTGGAAGCCATAAATAAAATGACTTAAAAATAGCACTTTGCATGGCATAAAAATGTGAGCAATTTGAATGGGTAAATGGGTTTAATAATGAGGTAAAACAATGTACATTGTATTAGGGACATGACATAAGGATAATGATGTTAAGAAGTAATGACAATGGAATGTGGATAGCCTAGGTAATGACAGGCACAAAAAGTAAAAATGACCAAATGAATAGTGTCAGTTGCAAAAACTGACCAAATGAATAGTAACATTTGCGACAATGGCAATATGGTAATTATTGTGTAAGTTAAGTCTTGAAAGATAAATTAAGGATAAAATGTTAAGGGTTTATGTCTAAAATGTTTAATGGCACATCAGTTAGACACCCACTAGATGGGTTGACTGGTCAACTAGGGAATAGAGCAACTAGTAGGTACTCAGTCCTTTTGAGGCCTACTACCAAGTATTGGTTGTGGCAAGTGCAGCTGCCTAGGTTCTGTCATGAACCACTGCACTACAAGTTATTATTTTGGATACTGAGGGTGGTCCACGGACATGCCTCTAGTACCCACCACAAGTATTGATTGTATGATGTGTAGATGGCAGGATTAGTCTATGGACTAGTCCCTACTACTTGTTACAGGTCTCGGAATATTGGTAAGGTAGGTATAGCTACCTAAGCCCTAAAAGTGGGCCACTACACAGTACTTATCCTATTGTCCAGTGTCTTAAAGTGTGGTCTATCTAGTATGGGCCTAGGATATAATAAATTGAACCAAATTAGCTGATACATCATCAGAATAATGGATAAGTGAACTAAAGTAATTACATGAATGAACTTGCAGTAAGCTAGGATTTATGATTGTGTGTGTTGCATAACATGTTGCATGTCTACATGAGTGACATAGTATA
>CANXYI010421206.1:0-11994 GCA_948208565.1 Hura crepitans | reverse complement strand
TCTTTTTACTCAAACAACTTTTTATTATTTGTTATAATTCATGTATCTCTATATCTTCTACACAAACATCATATTACTCTTAGCAATATACATGCTATTCCTAATCATAGTCACACCTTTCTCTCAAATTGGCACGCACACAAGCACAATTTGACCATTTTAACACATACACATGCATTTCCCTATAACACGCACAAACATAAACTTGACACACACATGGCCCAAGTACATACATTCAACAAACAAAACTTATGCCTCACATATGTAACATATGCTTTTTTTCCCATTTAACATATCAATATACCTATATATATTTGATTAAGTACACGTACCTTTTCTTATGCATAACTCCACTCTTTGAGGCCATCTTCACTTCCTATGCACATTTCCTTATCTCAACAGCTTGCACAAACATGGGATATAAACAACTTCATAAGCATATACACAAATCTTATGAAACTAGCCCTTAACTCTACAAATTTTCCTTTCATAATTATAGTACTTTTACCTAGTTAATTTCTACCCTAGCATATCACTCATTTTGGCCTATAAGTCCATGTATATTACAACTAAAAGCACTCCCTACTAGCATAGCTCGGTAAGCATTTTAACTTTTGTACTTCCACAATTGAGTGCTTTACTATAATCATCCAATTTCTTAGCTAATTCAGGCTATGTGCATAATCAAAATTCACTGAACTTGCCATCTACAGCAAGTAGCACTGGGTACACACTTTGTCAATAACAATAACACTCTAGTAGCACTTCATTCCAAATCTTAAACATTAGCACCTAATCCCTAATAACCTCAACCTAACTAAGATTAATTAAAAAGTGATTGAACTAGAAATAATTATGGATTTTCTCACCTATTCACTTTGGGGCTGCTGTCCTCTTTTTCTTCTTTCTTTTTTTTTTCTTACTACAGGGGTCATTGGAGTTAGGGGACATTGCCTCTACTACTGCTATACTGCCATCACTCGTTACTCCACCATATGTTGCTCTGCCTTTATTTTTTTCTAGCTTCCTCTATTTTTTTATTTCTCTTCCTACCATCATCGGCCCCTCATGAAAGCCTTCGTGCCACTATCGTCGTGCCTCTATCAGGCACTGGGTTGCCTCTTCTCCTCTTTTTTCTTTTCTTTTTCTTTTCTTCTTTCCTTGCTTCTTTTCATGGCTATCCCCTTCCTTCTTTTCTTATTTCTTTTATCTTTTTTTTTTCATTTCATTTTAATTCTTTAAACTACATAAAATTGCCACCTCACATCCTAAATTGGTAAATCCTCTTTTTGCTCTTTCTTCTTTCTATTTACTTTAATTTAGTCCTAAGGCTATTTTATATATATATATATATATATTATTCCTTTCTCTCTATTATTATTACTCTAAATGATTAATTTATTATAATTTCCCTAATTCTCGAAAGCCATGAACCTTAATATGATAATAATAATTTTTTTCTACTCTACTAGTGTCGAAATTTGTTTATTATAAATTTTCCTAAGTCTGAAAATTTCCCATGACACAATCATGTTTTTTCCATTCCATTGGCTCTACTATTTATTTAATTTAATGGTCATTGATTCCCTCTGATAATTGCCTTAGGCACCGAGAAATGTATTTTATGCCCTGTACCCCAAACCCTATACCTCCTTAAGCTTTAAAGTTCCTCTTCACACCTCAGGGCATTTTGCCATTTTGGTGCTGAAATATTCGAGGCGTTATAGCTTTCCCCTTTAAGAAATTTCATCCATGAAATTTCTTAGTTTTACATTGTGGCTTTGCCTTGGTCCTTAATTGATGCATATTTCTTTAGGCTTAACCTAGCCTCTAGTCACTATTTGGTTGTATCACTTTCTTGTCTTTCATACTTCCCCTCTTAGGACTTGATATAACCATTTGTTTTTCTTCTCTCGTTGGATCCCATTAGTATGCCTCTTATCCTCTTTTACTCTTTATGTAATTGTTGGAGGGTGTTTACCTTATTCCTCCTAGTATTTGCTTACTCACCTATTTTTAAGGGCTCTAGGTTCTTTTACTCTTCACTTAGCTTCTACTATGCAACTTTATTTAGAGGTCTTCTATCATTCATCCATGTAAAACTTTTATGCCTGATGGTTCTGACCTTTAATACCTCTATTGACGTAGTCTAATTATTTATAACCATGTTGCTCATTTCTCTTAGCCTTTTCTTATTTAATTATTCCTAGCGACACTAACTTTCTTTTTCTTTTCACTTAGGTTTCTTTCTAGTGACTTTCTTTGTTCTACTTTTATCAAGTCCCTTCACATTAAGGCTATCAATGTGCCATGCTCAACCATATCATGTATATACAGAGAAGAAAAATGTCATGCATAAAAGAATGTAATGATGTAAGATGTCAATATGCAATTTGTATCAAAATGTAATGCCTAGGCCTAGTAATAAATGCAAATCTAGAAAAGGAAATAGCACTTATCTTTAAGGACCTTAATAGTTATCTTTATAGTCTTAACTCTAGTAGATCTCCCTTGCTAGGCTTATCCATATTGGTTTCATTAAATGTTCTAAATGCCTCACATTTCATTTCCTAGTTATACAATACTAGTGTCTTTTGCTGCCCCTTTAAGTATAGCCCTTTCATAACTAGGCCTCCTCTTATTGGTTCTTTTTAGATATAGACTTAAACTCAACACTTGCCTCTTGGCACTATTCATCCTATACTCTTAACTCAATGTAAGAACCTTGGCCTTTAACTTTCTTTCTTCCCTTGACCATATGGTCCTAGCCAAATTTAACAAGTACCATAATAACAATTATTTTAGACTTCTTAAAATCTACTCTAAGATCTTTCATTCTCACATTAGAGCTTTTAGTATATACTCTCGACCTAATATAGAGATCTTAGTCTTTAACCCTCTTCCTCTCTTAATCACCAAATCTACACTAGCTCTGATAATACCATAATGCCACTTATAATAGATTCCCTAAAATTCCACTTGGAAGCCTTTATTCCCAAATCAACACCAAAGTTAAATCCAAGTGGCCTTAAAAGAATAGATAGATAAAGCTTAGCTTAATATACATTAGGAGGCAACCATAACCTATCGTGTCTCTAATGCCTTTATGTGGATAGCTTCTCTTATCCTAGTGGACTCTAACCTTCAAGCTCATTCCACATTCCTCCTTCCCTTTTACCTTGCAACATTGACTCTGAAGGCACTCGTGCAATCCTAGTTTCCATCTTTAACCTTCTATAGTCTAAGGAGTGCCTAAATTGAAGCTCTGATACTATTAAATGTAACACTCTATGCCCACTTTGGGACACCAGACTGAGCAAAAGATGCTATGGGTCTGGTACTCTAACTATTTGTCTATTCTAATGAAGTTTTGGCAGTATAATGGCTGTCCAGAGTGAGAACCAAAGATTTTTACCTATCAAAATGCACTTCTATAATCTCAACTGAGCATAATTAGTCTCAATGGATCCTTCTAATCACCCCAAATCAACACAAAATCCAATCATTTAGTCTATTTTTATCATATCTCAATTTCATATATACCTTAAACATAACCTAAGCTATTCTCATTTATTTATCACTATATCATTATACATCTCTAATATACTAAGTCAACAGTTACACAACTCAATTTGGATCTTCGATCACATAAAAATTACACTCTTTATCAAGCCTTACTTTTTCCTAAACTATAGTACTTCAAGAACATTGCTGATACATTACCATGATAATTACACAACTCATGACAACCTTAAATTACATACAAATTACATGTTACATCACATCTTTGAATACAATTATATCTAGCTAAACATTTTTCTTCCAATAAGTCTACCCTATGTGTGAAATCACCTACTGGATTCCCGAAGAAACCTAGTAAGTAGCTCATTTCCAATCAGGTCATTATAAAATTTCCCCTAAGGTCATTCGTTGAACTTCTATTAATTCCAGTCTAGATCAGGCTATTTGACTCTAAAGCCATTTTTGTCAGTTCTTATGGCCCATTCAGGTTAGGATCAATATGATCCAGTTATTATAGAGGAAATCAACTAACATTCAAATACCACCTAAAAATCTGATAGCACAACGACTGCTCGGGTCCTAACCCAAAAATTTAAATGAACCCGTTAAACACTTCTATAAGCCATTCACAACACCTAAACCCATCTGGTCCCCCATATTCAACCAAACATTAGCCTATGCATACATCAAAACTCAGGCCTCACGCCACAGATAAAATGTGTAAAAAATATAGAGCCTCAGGCTCACATCAACATCAATGTCACATATAATCATTCATTCATCACAAAACATACATGAATGATTTATTTACCTAAACAGGTCATAATTACTTAATTACATCACATATTCATAGCCTATATACATTTTCTTACCTATTTCCCACCTAAGTACATGGATATTATAACTGTACCAATTATTTCTTCCATTTCTTCACTTGTATCCTCTAAACTGCTATCGTCATACTTTACAAGCTAGGTCCTACTATAGTGTACCTGTGCACCAAAATTGGTATGTTAAGTATACGAGATACTCAGTGGTGAACTTAAAAGCAATTTAATCATGTTATAATATTTCTAATTTATCTGAGCAGTTTAAAATGATTTTAGTTAATTATATAACTTAATCATTCATTAGGGTGCTAATTTACTAAAATACCCCTAATGTATTTTTAAAGCTTAGAAATAGTATTTTTAACTCAAATAAATCATTTAAAACTAGTACTATTATTTTTAGTCAGCATGCTTTACTAAAATTTACTCTATTCACTTATGCGTGGAAAATTTACCAAAATACGCTTTGACTGTATTCTCATTATTTTCTAAGTAAAAGTCCTTTAATAAACTTAAACTTTATTCTTAAGGATTATTTTTCTTGTTACTTAATTTACTTTATTGAAACTAATCTGGCACATTTGTACAAAATGTCTAAAATGCTCTTTAGCTTGTATCTTATCATAACTTGGGAAATACTATTCCCTTATGCTCAATTCTTATGTTCATAATTAATCTATTTATTTACTTAATTAAATTCTTTGGCTCAATAGAAAGATGACACTTTAAGACACTAGATCTAGAGGGATAATAAACCAATGCAGTGGTCCCTATTTTGGATGCATGTCGCTACACTAGCATGTGTGCCATAATGGAGATCAGCCGTAGCCTCCCCAGACATAATAAAAGTACCATGTGGCATAATGGAGATAAACCTATGGGCCTTCCCAACCATAAATGAATAACTATGTGACATAATAGAGATCAGCCCCAATTACAAATCATCAATAATCACTGGGTGACATAATAGAGATCAGTTTGTAGACCTCTTTAACCTTCAATAAAAACCATCAAGAACTGGGTGACATAAAGGAGATCAGTTTGTAGACCTCTCTAGCCACCAATGAGCAGCTACAAAACCCTAAGTTGATCAGTTAACCCATCCAGTAGGTGTCTAACCAATAGGCCAAGTACCTCAATTTAACTTTATTTATTAGCCAAAATTATGCTCAATTTAACTTTATTTATTAGCCAAAATTATTCTTATAATATTTAGGTCTCAAAAATAGATAGTTAAAAATTTAATCTGATACTTTAAAAATTTATTCAGGCTGGTATGGTCACTTTTTGGCTCTACCGAGTAAAATTCTAAAATAATTTTTAGGTTTGTTATGATCAAAACTCAAAGTGTCTTATGGTATAATTTATCATGGTATTTCCATTTTAAAACTTAATACTTTCTGGTCTAGTGACATTTTTGGTTCAAGTAGAGGTCAACTGGATAGTTATAAGTCATTTCAACCACTTTTGGAAGTCAGTTTTTTGGGACTATTTTAAGTCCAATTTCAATTCAGTTTTCACTGTTCTTTTTAATATGTTAGTAGGCACTAGGACAATTATAGCTGGGCCAAGTCCATGGCTAAAGCATATGCATCAAAGCCACTAAAATTGGGCCAATTATATGGCTAAAATCTAGGCACAAATGCCTTTTTTAACTAGGCCAATTCCATGGCCAAAACATGGTTTGATTCTAGCCTTTTAGAGGCATAACTAAAGTTCCATTTATTAGCTTATTTGAAGTCACTTTTATGTCATTGTCTTAAGTTTTAAGTACATGATTTAGTTCAAGTCTCTCTAGCTAAGTCAAGGCACATTTCAAGTGCTCATTGTTATATTAATATGTCATGTTCATCCTTTAAAATTATGATCATTAAAAGCTAAATTTATATCCAACATTATGCATATACTAAACATTTTTATAAGCTATCTTACAAGCTATATCACTAATACATGCTTTCGGGTACTAAGAGAAAGATGTACTCAAATTCTATACACTTTTACTTGACATCAAAATTCAATCATAAATACATGCTATGCCATTATCGTACTCATTTCCAAACAAATTATCATAGGTCACTCACCACCATCACACAATGCACTAAGAATAGCTCTTAGGTACCAACTTCAACTGCATACTTCACCATTATTTCACAACTAAAATGGCCATAAACTTCATTCTAACTTACAATACTAAAGTTACATTATAGCCCATGTATAACCAACACAAGCATTGATATCCACCAAAATTAGTAAGGAAATAGAGCTACTTTTGGCAAGCTCTTCAAAACATACCCCCTAATTTGTTAGGTGTGCACTAATTCATCGCAACCAAAGAAGAAATCACCCTTAATTTCACTATTCTAGCCACCATATTTCAATATTCAACCTTTAAGGAGCCCTATCACATGATGAAAAAGCTTTAATTTCACTTACATAACATTTTAAAGATGTCAATCCTATCCATGATCATGTTGCTAGCCCCATTCCAGCTTTCATGGTACTCTTGTTCTTCCTCTGTGAGCCACCAATTGCCATCCAATGGCCACTAATGCATCATAAACACACAAATACAGGTCTTAGCTATGATTTAGCATTAAAATCACCCAAAAGCCTAAAGAATAAGGGAGATACAGCTAAGAACTCACATCACATACACTGTTTTGGACTATTTTGAGTCTATCTCTTTCTTTCAATTTTATCTCTCGAATGGAAACTCCTTTTGGCCTAATTCCTTTTCCTAGTGTTGTGCAAAATCTAGAGGAAAATTTAGCCAGTAGAATTAGCCCATTTAGACACCGAAGCAAAAACTTATGGCTTAAAAATAGAGATGCTGGAGTCAGCAACTAGGCAAAAAATGGGAAAGAGTTTTGTTCTTTATAAGTGGAAATCCACTTGTCATGGCCCATTTGCCACTTAAAAAGTGGGCTAAGACACTTGGCATTACTGTGGGCCTCATTTTGACACCTTAAACTTGTCCCGATAATTCCCGAACCATCCTAATTTTTTGGAAACTTTAAAAATTCATAAAAATTCACTCGAACCTCCAAAAATTACACCATTTGTTTTAAAATTCCTATTTTTTCCCCTCTACTTGCTCATAAATTTTTGTGGACAAATTCCACTGATAGGGCAGTTTTTTAGGCTGCCTCAATTTACTTGCCAATCTTAAAAATTATGAGATTTTGTAAATGACCTCTGATTCTAAAAATTCTTTCACCATTAGACTCAATGTGATTTACAGCTTCAGGGTCCATAGTTTTTGGGTATGTCCGGGCACATCTCGGGTCAATCCCTACTTGAAAAATTATTATTGCCTCGATGGGTAGCTTACAGCTCGAAATGAATTGTTGGTTTAGCTAAATTTTTAAATTTTGCCTTTTTCATCATTTTAGAGCCCCTCAAAGATTCATGACCTGTGCCATTGCCTCAATCCATATACAAGTGACTCGGCACCGTGGGTGCACTTCTTAGACCCTATGGAATTGTCCACAAAGCCTCGGAGCATGGGCTTTACACCATGATCTTAAGTTTACTCCTCATGAGACCTTTAAATGGCTACCCATTTCTTTTAGCATCCTTCCTGGTTAGTTGCCTTTATCTATATACTAGCAAAAAGCCAATACACTGATCAGTGGTGTACTCAATGGAATATATATACATATATACATATTTTAAAGCACCACACACACACAGAGGCATATAAATTTTAATGCACGTATTTACAATCCACTTATTTCACCTCTACAGACATTATTTACCATCTAGCATATAATCTCAAAAGCCCAGCATATGTAAACAAAGAACACGACACATACTTTACATAATCAACCACTTAAATTGCAAGGACACATATTAGAAACTATCATATAGGCAACTTAAAACCCTCACCCATTGTCTTTAAAATCTTTCATAATGCCCACACAATTTGATTACCAAACCACATCAAGCATACATGTGTAATTTTAATGACTAACATTGTATCCATATAGAATAAGACGTGCAAGTTCAATCATATTATAGTCTCCACCTAGATCTCTTACTAGTACCAATTTTCCTTTATTAACTTTACTGATCACTTAGTCACTTTGACATATAGGCACACATATGGGTTATGGATCTAAGGGTAGCTTAAATGCAGACTTTATTAATTACCTACACATTAACATGTCTTTTTGCAATTTCAATGTTATTTCTTTTACTCTACTTAAGCCTTTATCCTATCAATTAGGTGAGTCATAAGTGGGAGACTTAGTGTTCTATCATTGTAAGTCATAAATTATCTCATTGCTTCTTTTCTACTAGTGTTAAGTTATAGAACCTCTATATTATTAATGCCTCTTATTACAAAGGTTGATAACACATTCTTTAGGGGTTCAAGCATTTTTCATTCCATTATGCATTACGTAACTTAATATGTCATATTTATTTATATTTAATCTTATGTTTATCATGGTGAACTCTTATGCATTCATAATTCTTTATCTTCACATTTTACAACTAGTCATATAATTTGTTTTTATATTATTATCCCATTTATTACACTATTTCACTTTTGAGTCTCTTTATTATATTATTAATTTAAGGGGTTTATACTCGACATATAGAGGTTCAGTGACTATATTATAAAAATATAAAAAGTGTGCAGTGGCCCACAATTTGGACCTTGCACACTGTACCGACCTGATATAATAGTAGGGATCAATTTAGTGAACCTCCTAATACTAGATAGGGGATAAGAAGGGATCTATTTGTAGACTTTCCAATATCCGAATAATCATTATGAACAATTCTGTGGATAGTAGGGATCAATCCATAGACCTCCCATTATCCCAATAATCATCATTAACAAGTCAATGGTTAATAGGGATCAGTCTATAGACCTCTCAATATCACATGATCAATATTAAGCCACTCGATTGATAGCAGGGATCAGTTTAAAGACCTCCCAATATTAAATAATCACATTTCTAGCAGCTACTAATCCCTAAGCTACCAGTCTACCCATCTAGTAAACTATCTAAATGGTATAGGCTTGTTATAGTCCATCATTTAATTTCATTTTATTAAAAAAAATCTTAAGTAGAATTTCTAATTTGTGTGCACTTAGCTTATCATTTTATCTTCCTTTTTAATTTATCATATAGGGTATGGGATCACAAAAAAGTCCTCAACATCAATTATTATGAGCATGATCATCATAATGAATATCATGAATATTTTTTTCTCAACACATCTTGCCTATACTGGCAACGTCATTCATTATCACATCGTGTGTATTCACATAGCTAGCACAACATATTCATTTTCGACTATATATACCTTGTGATCCCTTATTCCCTCATTACATTATACACATATATTGTAATGCTCATAAAACATGATTTCATAAATAGTACTTTTTGAGGAATGAATAGTGTTTTGACAGTGCGAGGCACTGTACACTGGCTATAAAGGGTGAGTATTACTCATAAAACTTTAATGAGCTAGAAAATAATGAAAATAAATTAATTAAAAGATTTAGTAGAACCAATGAATCATAACAAACCATAAGGAAGTGAAGAATGACAAAAGGGGTTTGTGTCAGGTTTAGTCCAAGATGTGCCTGGATGGACCCAAAAATAGCATAACCTAAAGGTTAAAAATTCTAATGGGTTCATTGGGGAAAGAGTTTTAATATTTGGTGGTTGTTTACTATTTATTCAAACTTTTTAGATTTCACGAGTGAATAGTGACCTAAGAAAATTACGAAATTTTGACCTAAAAATTTACAAGCTTTTACAAGGAATTTAATGAGGAATTATGGCTCTAGAATAAATATTTTTATAGATCTAGAACAATTGAAATTAATATTTAAAGTTTGATGCAAAATCGAGTAAAATGAGGCATAAAAATTGACAAATAAATGGTGGGGGCCTATGGGCCTTACTTATAACATCCTAATCTTGTGTGTTATAGCCTATTTACCTAAAATAAACTCATTTTCTTCCCTCCTCCGCCCAATTACTAATGCCATTCTCACAAAAAATGGCTATGGATTTTTTGTGATTTCAACACCTAAATTAGCTACCAAATTTCAAGTTTGATCTATCAAATTAAACCTCCCACCACCTAAATAACATCCTAGAAGTGGAAATTCAAAGAAAGGGTGGCTAGAACGTGAGAATTAGCAATAGAGTGAATAGTGTCACACTAAAAGGTAAGTGAGAGAAAGTGACTTTTTTTAAATTTTTTGTTATGTAATTTAGGGGTGATTCTAGGCCTTTAGGTGAAAGTAGAACTTAATTTGGAGTTAAATTGAATTTTCTAGGAATTTATGAATTTGGTTACATATTATATAGGAAAAGAGAAAGACAAAGGAAAACAAGTTTAAAAGTGTTTATCCATAAGTGGTGAATTGCATATTGAGGTAAGTGAATATGATGTAAACATAACCATGAATCAACTACATGGAAAATTGCATGACAATCTTGTATGAAAGGTATGAATGATATGTTTAGTGATATGTAATTAGTGGTATAATTGAACCATTTGATGAAAAAATGCTTTTAAATAGGGGAAAATACAATGAAATGGCCTTGGATGAATATGGATGGCATTGAACCTAATATGGCCGAATGGTGTACATGAGATGGATGCTTGAGTAATTGACCATTATGTGCATACTTGAATAATAAATGAATGAACATTATATGTAAGTATGAACAATGCATGAAAATGTAAGCAAATGGCATGGAAAGAATAATTATGTTATAAGGCTAATGGTGGCCGAATCATGTAATGTGAGTGTGCGCATGTAAAGTGATTAAGAATACACTTATATGACATTAAAATGACAAAAAAATGGCTTTGATAAAATGTATAAGGAAAATGATGTGAAAAGAATAAAATGTGAATATAATACCTAAAAATTCATTATGAGAAATTAAGTATGTTGAAATGTGCAATAAGCTTATGAATAAGAAATGATGAATATGATAAATGAATGGTGATAAATGAGAGAAACTTAGCTAGAAGCCAAAGGTATGAACATATTACTCATTATGTAAATCACTTGGAAAGAGAATAATTGAAAAGGGTAATGAAAAATGAGGTTGAACAAAGTAAAATGACTTATACCTGAATGAATAATAAAAACAGACAGATGGCTTGTATAGTTAAATGTCTATTGGATGGGTTAATCGATTAAATAGGAATAAAGTAGCTACTAGGTTTGATCAATTAGATTAATACCACTTTTATTATGATATATGGCTAGTGCAGCAACATTTTGGTTAATTGGAACCACTGCACAATACTTGTTTTAAAAAAAAGGCTAGTGTAACAACATTTTGGTTTCTAAAACCACTGCACAGGAATATATAGGTGTATCTACAAGATAAGATTTATGGAACCACTACATAATGTGACACAGGAATATGTAGCTATAATTACAATACAAGGTCCGAAATGCAAACCACTACACCTCAGGATTCCATTATCTAGTGTACTTAGGTGTAGTCTATCAACATGGGCCTAATAATGGAAGTAAATGTAATGTGTACTATAATACAAAATGGAATGATAAGAAAGATAAAACAATAAAAATATCACATATGGAATGATAATACAATATATAGCTTGAGATGACATTTACATTGCTATA
>CANXYI010421186.1:0-17830 GCA_948208565.1 Hura crepitans | reverse complement strand
AATAGGAAGTTGCACATCCTATCAAGTTTCTTAAGGAATTAATTAGGAGTGTTACAAATCTTGATCTAGATAATTAAATGATAAATGAGAGACAAAGAAATGTATGAATTTGATCTATTAGAAATAAGATGAATAAGGGATATAATGGAACATTAAAAAATTAGTTAAAGAAAGACAAGTAAGAGAATGTGAAAAGAAAGAGTAATGAGTTGAATGTGATGAGCATGATTAACTGAAGCTAAAACCTATCATATTTATTTATCTGACATCTAGAAATAAATTTTTGATTCATGATAAGGACCATAATGAATAACCTGAGGCCCATATTAGTTAGACATCGACTAGATAGGTTAATCGGTCAACTAGGGAGTAATAGCTGCTATGACACTTCGGTGTCATGAGATGTCAGTCCATAAGGACAACTGTGATATAATGTTGACCTTTTAATATGTCATACAAGTATAGCTCCTTAAAGGTCCATGAAGGCTACTACACATTTGAGATATGAGATGAGATGATAGGTGCAGCTGCTAAGATCTAAAATGAGGACCCCTGCATAAGTATTGAGATAGGTGTAGCCGTCGAGGTTTTGAGAAAATGCCATCCACACATATTGAGATTCATGATGGGTGTAGCCATCAAGGTCTAAAATATGGGCCCTTGCATAAGCTTAATTCCCATTATCTAGTGTTTAAAGTGTAGTTTTTCAAATATGGGCCATTTATTGAAATGATAAATTTGACTGATTAAATGAAATATTGGTAGACTAGATGACAAAAATAAAGGAGGCTTAGTATGCATGGACTTTATGTAACACGTTGCATGTTATTAACTGATCATGATGCATGCCTTGACTATGACAATAATAAAATGCTTACATGGTGCATAACACATGAGATAGCAAGACATATGGCATAGAAAATGGCATGATACATGTTTTGTGAGGTTTAGTGCCTGAGTCATTAAATTTAACACTAAGCACATGCATAGCATATTGGTTGTTTTGATGCATAGGTAGTAAATAGTTTGTGTGATTCATCCTCATTAGAGCAACAACATAATAGTTAGCTCATTTTAGGTATATTTCATATGTCTCAATCTTATATATTATAATGGTAGATACACTCAAGTATACAAGATGGACCATATTGTAATAATAATAGCAAGTTGCGATGTTGTAAAAGGTCTCAAATCCTGAATAAGAAGTTTTCCTAACCATAAAGGTCTTAAAACTAACATAGGAATGGGTAAGCTATCCCCTAGTTAACCTCTCAACCTATCTAGTGGACTATCTAGCATATATGGGCTATTTGGCTCTCACTCTGATTGTTTATTGTTTACTTAATTTGTCAATTAAATTTTTGTTACTTTATAATGCCTTATCAATATTGTCTTTAAACTTTACATTATGAGTCTTATCATATGAAATGCTATATCAATTTAGTATTGCACTTTAACATTTTCTTCTCCTCATTTTCCATGCATATATTACCATGCTTATTTATCAATTACATATGAGTTATGGTTATAATCATAATATTGTCCTTATTGGTAATGATATAGATATGTATACATTTTAAGCATTATACATGTTCACACATACACACACATTTCATGCAACACATTTGTGTAATTACATGCAACCACTAATACACATTCTCAGTATGAGTTATTTCCACTTATTCTATTCTATTACATTTTAATTTCCTTTTGTTATGTGACAATTTCATTAATATCATCTACGTCCCTAAAGTTGCATATTATATTCACTATTTTCAATCCTGTACAATATGTTTGTTTTTCATTTTTCTAGTTTCATGATGATTTTCTAATCATAAGATACCCTAGAGATCAAATTAGGCTTATTCTAACCCCTAAATATGATTAAAGCCTAAAAGTGCATCATTATGAAATCACACAATTTATGGAATAAGGCATAGGTTTTTATTGAATACACTAACAGAGATGCTATACATTGTCTCAAGATTAATCCTATAATCTTTTCTCACCTCAATTCTTATGCCTTTATTAATTCTATAGATTTCATAATATCTAAAAAAAAAAAGAAAAATTCATAGAAAAAAATATATGCATCTAATTTCAAAATAGAAAGCATAACTGTGATCTATAGTGCATCTAATTACTTAGAAAAATGATTAATTTCTAAATCAGGCTTTAATTCAATTCTGTTCTTCAAAACCATAAATTTTCAAAGCTCAGTTTCTCCTATCAAACCATTGTTTTTAATCAAATTAATGCAAAAATCAAGTTTTACGTGTTGTGAAGATCAATTTCCATAGAATTATTGAAGGTTTTTGAGTAAAATTGGGTATAAAATGTAAGAAAAATAAAGAGAAGAGGGAAAGGAAGGGTGGTGATGGTTTTTAGGGTGCAAGGTAGGAGGATAAGCTTATTTTGGCTATTATGCACTCTCACACACTCAATCACTTATATATTAAGAGGTTGGACAGCCATGATCACATCACATAGCAACAAACAACCTAAATTAATCCAATATATGTTTTAATTTTAAAAATGCAAAATAAATCTTAGAGGTCTCCATAAATCATGCTTTTAAATCCAAAAATTAATGATTTTCTCAATTAAAGGACCCTAAAATCTCGAGTCAAAACTCCAAAGGGAAATGGGTTAACTATTCATTAGCATAACTAAAAAATTCTAATTAAATATCAATCAAACTTAGAAAATTCCAATTCTTTCACCATTGAACTCTTTAGATTTTTTTTACCTTCAGGGCATGCTACTTTCAGGTCCATCCATGCACATCTTGGGCATTTCTCAACATGATATAAACTAAGGTCACTAGTCACTAGATATTAGTGTAAAATAATTTATTAGTTCTGATAAAAGTGCTAATTATTTCATCTTTATCATTATTTTGCCTAACAAAGTTTTATAACTAGTGCTCCCCTAAACTCCTCAGTGTTACTCGATTACTTGGAAACCACAATTCATGCCCTCAAGAAGTATTATTTATAAAATTGTGATTCTCGAGCATTACAAAGGGACTAGATTAAATTCAATGCCTTGATATCTGTAGTAGATAAAGAGAAGAGTACTTATGGCATTTTTTTATTCTATATATATTATGTGATGTATCTATAGAGGGGCACTCATATGTAGCATAAGAGAGATTGGGATTAATGTAGGATGTAATTATTTTTGTAACCTTTTAAAAGCAGGTTTGAATTTTATTTTATGCTATTATGATATCTCTTCCTATTATATGTTGTTACATTAGTGGTTATGATCTAAATTGTCATAAGGATCAATTTGAGGTTGAGATGTGTTAAATATTTATAGAAGTGATATTTTAAAGCGGCATGATACTATTCATGTTGTTAATAGTGTCCCAAAATAGCTATTATGCTATTGGATTTTTGACACAAGGCTTTCCTAACTATTGTAATACTCTAAATTAGTTTTTAATAACACTATATCATAAAAGTTTTATACATGTGCAAATGTTTTTCAAAAAAGCTTTTAATTTGTATGGTTTTTTAAATAAAGTAAGTTTGGATATTAGTATATATGCCACACCTTATTTGGGTCCAATGAATATAACAGGTAAGGTGAATCACATTTGGTGGTATCAAAGGCATGGTTTAGGCATTCCTTAGTATTTAAAGGCTATATATGAGTGCCTTAGGTCGTGAAATTGTGTAGTGCAAAATAGTACAATATTAAGCTTATAATATATTATTTACCTATAGATAAAGATGAGTTTTCATATACCATAAGATAATTAGGAAGCTGAGAGTCATGCACTGAGATAGTTGACAAAAGGCTGCTAGGGTTGAGTCTAGTACTCAAAGTGAATCTAGGCTACCATCTTCAGTAGCACATGTACTACCAGTTTTCTTCAAGAGATGTTATAGCTATTAAGACAAGATAGAGTGGTAGCACCTCTACCACCTCTAATTGTTCAACACTTACTACCACCTCCTTTTGCGCTCTAAAAGACATATCTAGAGAGGGTAAAGAAGATAGGGGCTGAGGATTTCAAGGGCAAAGGAGTGGCATATACTAGTATGGCAAGTTATTGGCTAAACAAGACTATCTCGATCATGCAATAGCTAAAATGCACTTTTAAAGAGAAAGTCATATATACAACCTCTCTTCTATAGGAGGAAACCTTTAAATGGTGGGCGGCCTTTATCGAGCATAAAGATGAGGTGAATTTTACATGGGATTTCTTCTTAAAATAGTTTCAAAAGAATTATATCATAAAATACTACTTACCTAATAGAAGAAAGTAGTTTGTTAATCTGTAACAAGGTCAAAGATCTATATGAGAATATGGGAAGGATTTCTCTTTGCTGAGATGGTATGGCAAAGATATGGTATAGATAGAAATCAACAATTGTAAATTGATTGAGAAGGGGCTTAATGTTGAGATCAAGATAAAAATATCTCCGATAATGATAATAAACTTTTCTACTTTAGTGGCAGCATGTCACATTGTAGAGGAAGGAAAGGTATGAGCTCTACCAGAAGAAGAGATGTTTTACCCAAAAAGGAGGCAGTACCACCTAGCATTTTGAGAAAATGTTGAAGAGTGGTCAATTCAGTGTAAAACAAGCAAAGTAATAGACCCAGGTTGCTAGTACTCTAGTATCTACAGCTATAAGTGCACCTCCATTGTAGTGTAAGCACTATGGGAAAAGACATAAGGGCACATATTGGACAACTATGTCAATAGTTTGTTAGGATTGTTGCTCGAGGGTTCATTTCATATTGAATTGTCTAAAAAACCTATATATTCTACTAAAATGTATCAGTCATCACCTACTTTTACCTGAGGCAATCGGATGATAGAGGAGATAAAAGTGATAAGCTAGGATAATCAGAAGGCTTGATCTAAAAGCCAAGTAGAGCTTTAGAGCTTCTTGACATAGAGATTATGGTTACAACCTTATAAGTAGACATGTTATAGTAAACAAGGTTTATAAAGTGTGTCCTCTAATAGTGTAAGGACACAGGTTTTTAGCTAACATCATTGTGCAACTTTTCGATCAATTTGACTTGATATTTGTCATGGATTGATTGTCCAAATATCAATTGATTATTGATTGTATATAGAAGTAGAAATCTCTTATAGTTGATGATGAGGTAAATATTATAGTTGTTAGTGATAGGACAAACTTTTTGTCCAATGTTATATAGGTTGTTACATCTAGGATGATGTTAAGAAAGGGTTTATAGTCTTTCTTACCACATGTGTATGACACCAAAAAATAAGAAACAAATGCAAACCTTTTACCTATAATGTCAAAGTATTTGGATGTTTTTCCTAAAGAGTTCCCCAGTTTGCCTCTAAGATGAGAGCTTGAGTTCATTATAGAGGTTCTTCCTGGCACTACGCTAGTACCTATAGCTCTATATAGAAAGGCTTTTATGGAGTTAAAAGAGTTAAAGATGTAGTTGCAAGAGTTTCTTTACCAGGGTTTCATAAGGCTAAGTGTGCTGCCATAGGGAACACTGGTATTGTTTGTGATAAAGAAGGATAGTTCTTTATGGTTACATGAAGACTATAGATAGCTAAATAAATTAACTGTGAAGAAAAAAGTTTGTGTTGCCTAATATAGTTGACTTGTTCAATCAACATAAAGGATCAAGTATTTCTCTAAGATCGACATTATGTCAGTATATTATTAGTTAAGAGTTAAAGAGGCAGAAATGGCTAAGACCACTTTCTAAACAAGATATGGCCATTATGAGTTTTTGGTAATGTCTTTTAGGCTTACCAATACTCTAGTGGCTTTCATAGACTTAAGGAACTGAGTCTTTTGACCTCACCTTGATTAATTTCATGTGGTTTTCATTAATGACATTTTACTACACTCTATGAGTAGAGAAAATCATGATTGACATCTTAGGATTATCGTACAAAAATTAAGAGAGGAAAAACTCTATGCCAAACTCAACAAGTGTGAGTTTTTGCTAAGTGTGGTGCCTTTCTTTTGGCATATAGCCTCTACAAGAGGTATCAGAATGGATCCGAGCAAGATTAATGCTATTATAAAGTGGAAGCTAGCTAATAACACAATCGAGATCAAAAGTTTTATAGGTTTGGCTGGGTATTATAGATGTTTTGTCAAGGAGTTTTCCATTATTGCTGTATCCATGACATGTCTATTGAGGAAGAATGTTGAGTTTGTTTTGGATGACAAGTGTCAAGAGAGTTTCAACAAGTTGAAAGCCATGTTAATGAAAGCTCCAATTCTCAGACAACTGATATCTAGGAAAGATTTCAGCATCTACAGTGATGCATCCATAAATGGTTTAGGGCATGTTCTTATGTAAAAGGGCAAAGTTGCTACTTAAGCTTTGAGATAGTTGAAGTTGCATGTGAAAAATTATCTTATGCATAATTTAGAGTTTATTGCAATTGTTTTTGCTTTAAAGATTTAGTGACATTATCTCCATAGAGAGAAGTGTTATGTTTATACAAATTGCAAGATTTAAAGTATCTTCTTTTGTAGAAAAAGCTTAACATGAGACAAAGAAAATGGATGGAATTAATTAAGAATTATGATTACCTTATTGATTATTCTTGTGACACCCGTTACTCGATCCGTACATCGAACTTGAATAATGAGTGGCACACTTTATTCTATATGAAATGCTTATTTAAATTAAAACTTTTCTTTAATTGAGACATTCTTTCCATGTTCATGTTGTAAAAATAAAGAATAATCAAAAACACATTTTTAGAGACATACTAATAGGATCATTGTGTCAAAGATTTGACAGCACAATGGTTGTCCTAGGACACTTTTCCAAAGAGTAACCTATTAAAAAGCACTTTTATAATATCATTAACTCATCCCAACTCAAACTGGATCAATTTAACAATCTGACATCAACACAAGGCAACACTCTTAAGCATGCATTAGAAACAAAAATCATACAAGTCATGAAAGCAATTGAAAGTTTATAAAAGAAAGTTTAAATCTTTTATTAAATAAGAAATTACATAGCAGAATTACAAAACTATAGATTAGGCTAAATTTGTAACACCCCTTACTCGATCCTTGATGGAACCAGATAAGAGATGGTACTTCTCGAAGTTCACCTATCCTAAATCTACCCTACTTGCCATTCATTTAACTTCTTATAATCCAATGATCCAACTTAAGATTTTAGGTTGTTTTACTGCTATTCCCTTATATTATTCTAGTTAGGACTTTTAATCACTGATATAGGCCTTTTATTTGACACTTTATCAATTTATAGAAATTTCGGTAGCATAATAGTTGCTCGAGTGAAAAGCCAAAATTTTTAATCTATATAAAGGCACTCATATTTTCATTATCAGTATACTACACACCTCTTAAACCTATCTAATCTTCAAATTACCCCTCCAACATTTGACAGTCATTATACATAGAGTTTCAGACCCATATTATCAACTAGCATACAAATGTACTTACATATATATGTATTAATTTATATCCTTATGTTATTTATACATACCAATAAGTAATAGAATCCATATCTAACAATATTATGACCCTAAGCCTAACCTTTTAACATGAGTGCCCTATTTAAATACATTAAAAAGGTGTACAAAATATACCTAAATATCAGTTGTTAGCTATATTACAAGTGTTGAGGTTGAGTAGCACTTTATTATCTTCTAAATGTGAATCAAAAACACTGATATGCTCAGTATAAACTCAGTGGTGAATTTAATGTAATATGTACTAAGGCATGTAACCATGCAACAAACACACATAATGTAGCTCGTATGATCATGTAGGCTTATTTAATAGCAACCTCAAATATGCACTAGATAATTCGCTTACATATGGATCAGTAAGTTTTGATCATTTTCTCCTCTAGACAACTTAGACTTTATCTTGGTATTCTTGTTATTGCTAATTACTTTATGCTATTTTAATTTCCTTATTGTATTAATTTTGCACTTATATGTTGATTAGGCCCATACTAGAAGGACTACACTTTAAAACATTGGATAACAGGATCCATTTTATGTAGTGGCCCATATTTCAATAGCTGTACCTACCCATTTCCACTCAATAGCTTAGATTAGTTCATAGGAACCTCCCAATTTAGAGTGGTAGTGATCTATCCTGGTGGACCTCTTAGTAATAGGGATAGTAAGGATCAGCCCTAAGGAACCTCCTAAATCCTAGACATTATTGAAGCTCAAGTGGATAGCAGGGATTAGCCTCGAGGGACCTCCCAAATCCACTATAATATGGGTAAATAGGGATCCACCCTTATAAATCTCCCAATACCAAGTTGTGCAAGGCTTTTTATCAAAATCTCAGTAGTTGTACCAGACTTATCACATACCCATACAATAACCTAAATGGACTAAAACCCCTAGTAGCAACTAATTTCCTCATTGACTAGTCAACCTATCCATTGGGTGTCTCACTGATATGGGCCAATACTAATAACTATTTTTATATTCTTAGTTGTAAGTGATTCAATATATGTTCATAACATTGCTTATTCTCATGACATTTATGTGTACATTTCTATTACCATATAACCATATTTACAATGCATTGTAACCATCATGATACTATTCATTTAGTTTATCCCATAGGATTGATACTTTCACCATCTATCCTTGTACATTCCAATTTAGTCGTCGTAAACACACTTGGAAAGTGTTTATTATTTTTATGACTTAGCACTACAAATAGACACATTGTAGTAGTTAATCTTTTCAATTTACATACCCATATTACATATGATATAAATTGCTAATATCTTTTATTTCTACACATGCACCTATTTACTTTATGACTATTACACATCCATAGCCATTTCATATTCTAGCCTCTATAATTTTTTGCTCACAAATTCCACTTCACATACATATTTAATATTTTTACCCTATCCTAATTACATTACCATTTCATGCTAATTACAGTTGCACACTAACATTCCTCTCTTACACACCTTTTGTCCACACTTCACACACACACATGCATATACACTTCTTATGCATTCACCATACACACCATCTTAATACAATCACCATAACATAACCACATGGACATTTCATATAATTACACATATATACACACGTTATGCAACTTCTATACACACTTATACACACATAATTGTATACTTACATAACAGCACATACATACTACATTAAAATCACATACCTAGGGTGTTAAAACACCCTAATTCACCACTTTAATACATGTCTTGCTTCTCCTCCTCAATATTTATTTCCTTTCCTACAACATACTCCAATTAATGTTTGAAAAAATCTAAAAAAATCCTACATAGCTCTAAATCAAAAACTAATTATATGACTAATCATGGTTTACTTAGGACTACCTAAAAGAAAACTAAAAATTAAGAAAAGAACCCAACTACTCACTTTAAGCACTATTTATCAAGTGCTCATATCTTCTAAACTAGGCACTTTCTTTAAATTCTATTAGTGGGAGGAGCTTTAAAAGACTACTGAGGTAAAATTTGGAAAAAAAATTTGGTGGGTTTTACTTTGAATTAAGGAAGAAATTGAAGAAAAAAAGAGGGACGAGAGGGAGAGGGAGGTGTTGGCCTAAAGAAGAAAAAATAAGGTGGAGGGTGGTTTTGCAAATGTGGTACCTCCACATGTGTCCCACCTTTTATAGTAAACATGTGGACGGCTCGAATCATGCCACGTGTTAATCCGATGGTCCGTTTTAATTTGACTTTTATTTTAAACTTCAAAAATTCAAAATAATTTTTCAAAACCTCTAAAAAAACATGTTCTAAATGTAAAAAATTCTTAATAATGCTCATTAAGGGTCCCGTAAAATCTCAAGTCAAAACTCAAAATTGAACTAGGGTTACTATTCACTCACATAATTAAGAAATTGCAAATAAATATCAAACGAACTCAAAAAATTAAAATTCCTTCACCAATAGTTCATTAGAATTTTTAACATTTAGAGTACGCTATTATCAAGTTCATCAAGGCACATCCTAGGCCTGTCCTAGCACAATGCCAAATAAAATCACTATTCACTGGTTCTCAACCTAAAATGATTTAATGGTTCTGCTAAAAGTTCAAATTATTTTATTCTTCTCATTTTCTTACCTGTTAGAGTTTGATGACTAGTACTCATCCTTTTTGTCATCATAAAGTGCCTCGACTTCCTAGGGGTCATTGTTTATGCCTCAGGAGTAATGTTCATGAAACTAAGATTCTCAGGCATTACCATCCTTTCCCTCTTAAGAAATTTCATCCTCAAAATTACCCTATTAGAATACATATGGATACTGAGCTTTCATCTGCTCTTCACTTTCCCTACTAGCTTCCTTAATCCTGTGATGCTTCTATAGTACCTTCACTAATGGCATAAATTTATTTCTCAATTCTTTGATTTCTTTAGCTAATATTTGTATTAGCACTTCTTTATAGGTTAAGTTTAGCTGCACTTGGATTTCCTATGCCAGTATTACATTTGATGGATTAGACTTATACTGCCTTAACATTGAGACATGGAATACATCATGAATCTACTGCAATTCTAGTTGTAAGGCTAGCTGATAAGCCACTAGTCCCACATGTTCTATAATTTTATATGTGCCACTAAATCATGGACTCAGTTTCCCTTTCTTGCCAAAGTGAAACATCTTTTTCCAAGGCGATACTTTTAAGAACACTTTTTCATTAACCTTATAATCAATATCCTTCTATTTCAAGTTACCATATGACTTTTGTCAATGTATGGTAGCCTTTCACCTTTCCATGATAATTTGGACTTTTTGTGCAACATTTATGATTAAGTTAGGTCCCATGAGCTTGCTTTCACCTACTTTGCTCCAACAAAGTGGAGTTCTACACCTCCTGCCATACAATGTCTCATAAGTAGCCATGTCTAAGCTAGCTAAATGGCTATTGTTATAAGCAAATTTAGCCAAGGATAAGTATTGGCCTTACCTTCCTTTATACTTAATGGCATAGCAATGTAGCATATCTTTTAGCACTTGTATAACCCATTATAACTATCCATCTATTTACAGATGGAAAACTATGCTAAAAGTTAGTCGAGTACCTAAGTCTCTTGTAACTTTTTCCAAAACCTAAAAGTGAATTGAGGGTCTTAATAAAAAATAATGGCTAATCACACTTCATGCAATCTTAGAATCTCAAATATATATAAATATGCTAACTTTTCTAAGGAATAGTCCATTCTGACTAGAATGAAGCAAGCTATCTTAGTTAACCTGTCCATGGTCACCTAAACTATATCACATTTACTTAGTCACTGGTAACCCTATGACAAAGTCTATGATAACCTTCTCCCACTTTTATTTTAGAATTGCTATTGGGTTTAGTAATCTAAAGGGGACTTGATGTTTTGCTTTCACTTATTGACATGTCAAGTATCGAGCCACATAATCTACCATATCTCATTTCATTCATGGCCACTAATAGTGGGATTTCAAATCATGATATATCTTCGCACTTTTTGGATTTATGGAATATGGAGCATCATGTGCTTCCCTCAAAATTTATTCCTCACCTCTTCAACCCTGGGTACACATAGTCTGTCATGGAAATAGAGGCACCTATCTATCATTATCTTAAATTATATAGCCTTCCCCTTAATGACTTTACTTATTATACGCATAAACTACTCGACCCATACTTGTGCTTCTTTCACTTACTACTTTAGGTTAAGTTTCACTTATAGTTTAGCTAAAATTGCATCACCTTTAGTATGCTCCATTTTGGCATTCATGGTTTTCATAGCAGCTATGAACTTTTTACTTAAGGCATCTACCACTACATTAGCTTTCCTAAGATCGTAGTCAATTAGACTTTATAGTTATTTGTCAATTCCATCTAATGTCGTTGTCTTAGGTTCAACTCTCCCTATATAGGGAGATATTAAATTTCAAGCTTTTATGATCAGTGTAAATGTAACACTTCTCACCATATAATTAGTGTCTCCACACTTTCAATGCAAATATAATGGTAGCCAACTCTAAATCATGTGTCAGATAGTTTTGTTCATGTAGTATCAGTGCCCTTGAGGCATAAGTCAGCATTCTTTCATCTTACGAGGCATCACTATAGATTGCAAAATCATTTCGTTGCCCAGGTTGAGTGAGAATCGGAGCATCAGTTAACATGGCTTTTAGCTTATCAAAGCTTGTCTGACATTAATCATCCTATATAAACTTCAAATCTTTCCATAACAATCTAATCAATAGGGCTACAACCATTAAAAATCCCTTTACAAATCTTCTATAATAACTAGTCAATCCTTGAAAGCTTTGGATTTCAGTCACATTGTAATGCTTGTAAGTCTAAGTTGTATGAATAGTACCTCATTGGCATGAATAATATTCCCCGTGGGTCGGGGTACCTTAATAAGGCCAAAAAGGGGAGTATTGGTCATAAAACTTTGACGGGCTAGAAATAGACAAAATGAAATAATTTAAAATTTTCACAGAATCAATAAATAATTTCAAGTTAAGAACTAGTGAATAGTGACATAAAATGGGATTATGCTAGGACAACAATGGGATGTGCCTAGATGGACCAAAAAATACCATATCCTAAATCTCAAAAATTCCAATCTATAGGGTGGTGAAGGAATTTTAATTTTTTGGGGTCGTTTGATATTTATTTTGAATATTTTATTCTCGTAAGTGAATAGCGACTTAAAGTTGATAGTGGAATTTTGACTTGAAATTTTATGAGGGCCTTAATGACACTAATCGAAGATTTTTAAAACTAAAATGAGTATTTCAAGAGGTGTAAAGAAATTTTTATGAATTTTTGAAGTTTAAAAGAAAAAAATAGTTAGATCGCCATGTCTCATGATCTAAGCCATCCACCCACTCATATAAATAAGCCCACACATGTGAGAGTGTCACATGTGTAATCCATCATCTTTTCCCTAAAAGTTGATGCCATCTACCCCTTTCTCTCTCTTCTATTTTTGTTAATTTTCTCTCTCCTCCCACCACCAATTTCCATACCTCATACATGGTTCTTGACCTCTATAGCCTCCTAAACTTAATTCTTCTAATAGAAATAAGAAAAAGAGGAATTAAAACTTGGTGAATAGTGTCTAATTTTTGTGTAAGTATTTTTAATTTAATTTTTATTTTTGTTTTAAATAGTTTAAGGTATTCTAAGAAATCTTATGGTTTTAGATTTCAATTTAGAGTTATGTAAGATTTTTTGGAATTTTTTAAGGTAAAATTCTTTATGTTTAGGTCAAAGAGAAGGTGTTAAAGAATATCACCATTCAAGGCATTCAAGTGGTAGAGAAAAGGGTGTTTTCACACCTTAGGTATGTGGGATTAACCCAATCTATGTCTGTCATATGGTTATGCATGAATGTGTGTGTGTGTACATCTATATGGAAATTCTATTTCTCAGTGCTAGGCATGTAATTGATGTAAATGAATGACATGATTGTGTTAATGGGGTAAAAATAATATTGTATGCATGAATTGAGTGATAGAAACCAAGTGTAGGTGTGTGCACTAAGTGTGGCCAAATGGTGTACATAAATGGCTTGGCAAGTAAATTCATGTGTATGGCATGTTGGGCATGACATTAACATGTAAATGTTATGTACAAATTATGCTAGGAATGTGAATCACAATTACAAGATGTATGGAATGTTACTTTGGAAAATAGTGTCCTAAATGGATGTGTAATGTGTACATAAATAATGATAGGTAAAATGGTGATCATATGTTTCCAATTTGTTGGCATGAGAATGAGAAATGGTTTAATGGTGATTAAAAGAAGAAATGAATGCAGAAATGATAGATTATAGATTGGTATGCTTAGCACTATAGAAGACATAATGTTAGGAACTGACCAAAAGAATAGTGACTTATGCAAAAATGACCAAATGAATGGTAACTTTATGACAAATGACCTAAAATGGAAATTTGTATGGAATTGCATGTAAAATGAAAATAGATGTTATTAATTACATGAAATAAGGGGAAAGGTGATTAGTAAAGCTATAAGTAAATAATGAATAGTACATTAGACCATTAGTTAGGCACCCATTGGATGGGTTAACTGGATAACTAAGGAGTTAGCAGCTACTAGGCAGATTGGTCCTTCCGGGCCACTATTGTTTGATGTGATGGCAGGTGTAGCTATTAAGGTTCTGAGGTTGAACCCTACACACTTGGGTATAGAGAGGTCCACCTAGGCTGATGCTTGCTATGCATTAGCTTTCGGTGGATATTGGGAGGTCCCATAGGGCTGGTCCCTGCTATGCACCTGTGTTGCATTAGAAATGTTGATTTGGGGGTATTGAGAGGTCCCATGGGGCTAATCCTTACTATTCCACTTGCATTTATTAAGAGGTTTGTAGACTAATCCCTACTATCTACTAGGCTAGTATTAGGAGGCCTATAGACTGATCCTTACTATTGGACTGGGTAGGTGTAACTATCAAGGCCTAAAATGTGGGCCACTGCACATGATAGATTCCGCTATTTGGTGTCTTAAAGTGCAGTTTGTATGTCATAGGCCTAAACAACATTAACTTAATAATGATAATATTATTTGAATATGAATAATAAAAATTGAGATATTGCATGTATTTAAATAACTGAACTACTTAATGGGTTATAATTAATTGCTTGCATAACAAGGCACTATAAAGCAAAGTAAGTAATTGATATCTAGTATAATACACCTACATAGAAATGATTATAATGGCTATACATATGTATATATGAACTCACACGTGTGCTTGCATTAATGACATACCTTTATTATGTCAATTCCATCACTGAGTGTATCCTTGGCATGTCAGTGTTTTAATGCATAGGCTATAGATGGAGTAGTAGTTCAGCTTCATTAATGTAGTGTAGCTATTGCTGAGCCTTTGTGGGGCATATTTTTGTACTCTTTTTATTATGTTGTAGCAACACACTAATGTATATAATAGGGTTAGAACTTGGTAGTGTATGTACATTATGAATCCTTAGATAATTAAATTGTATGTCTGTGAAAACCTAATTTTGGTGGATATATATAAATGCATGTATATGTTGTTATTTGACTGCTGCGGGTTTGAGACCTAGTGATTGTTGTGTGTTTGATACTAATGATGGTTTAAGGGACTAGAAGGGTCTAGGAGTTGAGGATTTAGATTAAGGTGTTATAGAAGTGCTTTTTATGCAAGAAAAATTCACTTAGGTAGCCATTATGCTACCTAATTTTCTATAAAATGGATAACAGACGTAAATTGGAGTTATATCAGACTAAAATAGGCTGTAATAAGAGGTTTTACCATAATAAACATGAGATGGTCAACATAGGTCAAAGATGGTCAAAGTGTCATAAGTATTAAATGAATAAACCCTGGGGTAATTTAAGGATGGGTGACCTACAAAAAGTGGCATGCTTTGTCTATTTCCTTTTGGAATAGGCAAGAGGTGTTATATTTAGTGGTATCAGAGCTAGGTTTAGGCATTCCTAGGCATACTATACTTGAGTGCATAAGTCTAGGGTTCTGTATATTGGTCAAAGCTATACTGCATGATGCTGATAAGTTTTCTATGCAGTGATATATGATGAGTGAATGGACCTCACCAAATCGAGGGGAATAAGTGGCTAGCCATGCTTCTGCCACTATCTATGGCTCAGAAGTGAGTGCAGCCACACTAAAGCCAAGTGATGCTACTCACCAGCCACCACCTTAGCCATAGCCTTAGGCTTAGGCTTCACTAGCCTTATTCTAGCAGATTATAGAGCTGCTAAGACACACTACTACACCACCACCACCACCAGCTTTAGCTCCTATACCACCTTCACCTACTACCCCAGCATTATAGAAAACCTATTTAGAAAAGGTCAAGAAGATAGGAGCAGTCGATTTCTTAGGTGAGAGGGAGGATGATGCCACGAAGGCAAAGTATTGGTCAGAGCAGACCATAAAAATCTTAGAGTAGTTAGAGTGCACAGAGGAGGAGTGTTTAAAGTGTTATACTTCTCTTTTATAAGAAGAAGCTTTCCACTGGTAGGACATAATTAAAAAAAGCAAAGTAGCAGAAGAGATTACATATGAGTACTTTCTAAAGGAGTTTGATAAGAGATACATTTTAGAGTCCTATAAGGACAAAAGGACGTAAGAATTCCTAGACCTAAAACAGGGGTTGAGGTCAGTGTCAAAATATGAGGACTTCACTTGCTTGAGTAGGTATATAAAGGAGTTCATACCTATTGATGAGGAAAAGCATAAGAGGTTTAAAAAAGGCCTCAATGTTAAGCTAAAGATGCACATTACTACCATAAAGATTAGAGACTTCTCACAATTGGTAGCAGCAACATATGATATGGAGGACATGATATAAGAAAAGAGAGAGCTGTTCTAGAGAAAGAGACCCTTTGCTACTGGTCAGACGAGTTAAGCTCTAGGAGTGGTCAAGATAGAGGGAGATCTAACATGGTCAGCAGTTTCAAAGACAGTCAAGACATCAGTCTTAAAAGTAGGCTCCAACTTAGAGTTCTAGTCAGGCTTTTCCTCCTAGGCCTCAACCATCATATCAGGACTTAAGTGCTCCAGTGTCTACAGCCAGAAGTGCACCTTTGACATGTGGGAGTTGCTAAAGGAGACAATAGGGGCAATGCTAGTTGTACACAAAAAGAGAATGCTTTGTATGCAGAGCTATAGACCACTTCCAATAGGACTATCCTCAAAGACAATCAGAGGTTGCATAAACACAGGCATAAGATGTAGCAACACCTAGTGAAGGATTGAGGTAGTTGAGATAGTAGCAGTCGAGCACAAGCCAGAGGATGAGATTAGAGACTAGAGCTCCAGCATGGCAATATGCTATATGTGTCTGGGAGAAAGCTAAAGCAGTAGATGTCATTGCTAGTACCTTTTTTTTTATTTAATGCACCAATGATGGCATTTATTAATTCTAATTCCACACATTCCTACATTTGCACCACACAAGCATGAGATAAGGGACTAGAGCCATAGTCTATAGAATTAGATGTCTAAGTGAGTAACCTAATTAGGCAAAGTGTGATGGTGAACATAGTTTATAGACATTGTCCTCTAATAATCTAAGATTAGACATTTCTAGCAGATCTTATTGAACTTCCCTTTCATGAGTTTGAGGTTATACTAGGTATAGATTGGCTGTCAGAACATAAAGTGATGATTAATTATGAGAGGAAAAGATTTAGTTTGCAGACAACAAATGGACAAAAGGTGATAGTTATGGGAAAAAGGAGTTCCTTATCTAATATCATTTTAGCCATTATAGCTAGGCGACTCATATGGAAGGGATATGAAGTATTCTTAGCTTTTATGGTGGATACTAGCACCATAAGCCCTAGCCTTGATCAGATACAAGTAGTGTCTGAATTCCCTAATATGTTCCCAGTTGAGTTACCAGGGTTACCTCTACATCTATAGTTGGACTTTGAGATTGAGATATATCTTGGCATGAACCTATTATCCATTACACCATATAAGATGGTACCAGTAGAGTTGAAAGAATTAAATATGCAAATGTAGGAACTGTTAGATAAAGGCTTCATTAGGCCTAGTGTTTCACCTTAGGGAGCACCCATATTATTTATGAAAAAGAAAGATGGGTTACTCTAATTGTGCATCGATTATAGATAATCAAGAATAAATATCTGCTACCTAAGATTAATGATCTCTTTGATCAATTATGAGGTGATAGTATCTTTTCCAAGATAGATTTAATGTTAGGATATCACCAGTTACTGATTGAGGAGAGTGACATCCCTAAGACTACATTCAGGACTCAATACGGGCATTATGAGTTCCTAGTGATGCCA